>JAKGSA010001265.1:0-54198 GCA_033558755.1 Philaethria dido | reverse complement strand
GGAGTTTCATTCCGTGAGAAATCACAAAGACCTCCACAACATATATTATAGTAAAAATACTACTTCTTCTATACGAGTATATACTGTGGCAGTAAGACGAAACGCGGCGTTAAATTTCGTACTTAACACACAGTGTCTTCACTTACGAAGAACGGAGTGTCTTAACACTATTTGCTCTCTAACATAGCTATACAGGAAAAACCGTGTAGCAAAAACAAGAAAAATATATTTTCGTGGTTTCCCACTATATTTTTTACCGTCTTTCAAAACAAATCCTTCGAGTCGTTTCCTTCATATACGAGTTTACTAACGCATTCTGAATTATTTATCATGCCCCTTTCTAAATCAATTGAGGATTGAGATATATAAGGAAAAGATAGCTAGTTTCACGATTTACTGTATTTAACCAAATTCAAAAGAAAAGGAATTTCTCATTAAAAATGGAACTATTTTTTTTGGGGAACGGACTGTCTTAACACTAGGTTCCCCCTGCCTACCCTGCTATATGCGGGATACAGCGTGACGCTATGTATGTATGTATTCTTTTGTTTAGTTTCACGCTGTATCACGCCGATAGCAGGATAGGCAGAGGGAACCAGAGAACTTAGTGTTAAGACACTCCGTTGTTTTTCAAGATTTCCGATCCCCACTTTCCGCCGAATTCAGGCATTGCGTGCTGAGTGATAAAACTCAACGCCGTGCTTTGCCTTTTTACCAAAGCAAGGAAATGAAAGTACTATATATTACTTAATATTTTCATTTCCTGGAGTGAGGATCGAACCCACAACCTATCGCGTTTACAGTCGCACGTTTGCGCCACGATTGGCCACAACTGGAACTATTTTAGCCGTGTTAAACTATTTTAAACTCCTTTCTATCTGGTTTACCTGTGACCACAGACTATTGTGAAGTTCGAAACGTTGCCTTACCAAAAATGTGCTTGCGAATACTAAAATTTACGCGATTAATCCGGTTAAAATAGTTTTATTTAATATGTGTAAAAATTGCGAAAATCACTGATAAGATGAGGTTCTCAATTAGACTGTATATTTTTGTGTGTTACCGCATAACTTTTTACTGGATGAACCGATTTTGATGAGTCTTTCTTTATATAATAGCTAGTGCTTCAGATGTGATTCCATTTAAATTTAGTTAATATTTGATGAGTAGTTTTTGGATTATCAATAATTTACTCTTTACTGCATTTATTTGAAGTCGGTTTTATTTTTTTGTTAAAATTTTAATTATTGTATACCTTTTTTGCGTACATATTGTAGTAGCCTATCGTAGCTCAGTGGAACAGTGTTTGACTGTAAAGCTGAGTGTTTAGTGGGTTTGATTCCCAGACAGGGTAACGATTTGATTTCACCAATCAACACACAATGTCTTGTGTTCGGGCAGAAAACGGAGTGTCTTAACACTATGCTCTCTCTCATTATTTCTCACCCTATGCGGTTTTAAGTGTAAAGCAGAAAAAATATAATAAACACCTAAACGCCTGTCGTGGCGCAGAGGCACAAGCGTACGACTGTAAATGCGACAGGTTTTCGATTCCCACTCCAGGAAATGGAATTTTTCATTTCATGGGTTCGGTAACAAGGCAAAGCGAGGCGTTGAGTTTCGCCACTCAGCTCGCAATACCTCAAATCGGCGCAAAGTGCGGAATGGAGTGTCTTAACACTAGGTTCCCTCTGCCTACCTCTGCTATATGCGGGATACAGCATGAAGCTATGTATGTATGTAAAAAATATATAATTTTTCCTACAAATGAATAAGGACATTATAGACTTTTAATTTATTATAAAAGAGATCTTAATAACTTATTTAATTAAGTACATTAATTACACTAGCGTTTTTCCCTTTTCCTCTTTTCATCTGTCCCTATACTTAACGAAGGTTGTCTGTAAGAGATTGCTTGAAGCAATAAGACCGCCTTTGCATATAGATACATGAGTTCATATTATTGTTTCCTCTTCTTTTATATTTTATTGTGTGTGCAATAAAGATTATTCTATTCTATTCTATTCTATTCTACATTAGTATAATTTACGACGTTTCCAATTCTCGATTTTGTGTTCAAATATTTATAGACAAGCATTTGTGGTGTTTGACTTACGTTATCTGTATGAAGAAGTGCTTCATATATCCATACCAGGCGTGAATACATTAATAAATCAATAATGCTTTTCAAGGCAACAGTTTTTAAGTTTTACGATTGAATTACTGAATTTAAGATGTGTAAAAAAAAAAGATTCCATTGAACCATAAACAATATTATTATGGTGTATGTCACTCAATAATATGATATGAAAGGAAACAAAACCCGCAAAGTTTTGCCATTACAAAGCATGAAATCAGGTCAAGCGCGAGTCAGAGTGCCGACTGAAGGATCCTGAATAATTATCCATGTATTTATTTTACACTAGCGATTTATACAGGTTTACTTTATTCTACTGTTCTTTTTGTTTTTATTATTCTTTCCTTTTTAGTTTCACGCTGTATCCCGCACATAGCAGGGTAGGCAGAAGGAACCTGGGAATCTAGTGTTAAGATATTCCGTTCTATTAAGATTTCCGTTCCCTACTTTCTGCTGAATTGACGCATTGCTTGCTGAGTGGCTAAACTCAACAACATGCTTTGCCTTCTTACCAGGGCAAGTTTCGTTCTTTTGTAGAAAAATAAAAATTAACTGAATTGAAAAGGTCGACAAATCGACTATTTTTTTATGTGTGTTACCGTATTTTTTTTTCTGGGGGAACCAATTTTGATCTTATTTATATGATAGCTAATGCTCTGATGTTATTCCTCTTAAATTTAGTCAGATCTAACGAGTAGTTTTTGAATTATTCGCTTTTAGTGCATTTTATGTGAAATAATTTCTTCTTGTTAAAATCCTAACATTTCATATTCTAATAATACATCTTTGTGTCTGGAAGAAAAAATGGGAGGCAGGAGTAGAAGGTCTCGTCGAGAGCTATCATCAGCTCATTTATAGCACGTATTTCTAAGGCGCTATTTATAAGATGATTTCAAATTTAGTTAGGTAGAGAAACGAGCTCGGACAGTAGAGGTGAGTACTTATGCATTTTAAAGGGTCAGATTTACCTTGTTCCCACCCATCCTTTTCCCAAAATGTGGTTCCGATGGCGGTGGTTCCGATGGCAGACTGCAGCGGCTACTAAATTGTCTTTTCCCCCGTCCATCTGTACGCTATAGGCCGCGTTCATAACTCTTGTGCTGTTATAGATGTCCATGGGCGTAATCACTTATTATCAAGTTGTCCTTCTGCTCGTTTGGTCTTTCGTTTATTTTGGGTCTCAAATCCCAGGCACTGCCTCGAGCTCCTTTCTCTACAATGCAATAACCTGCAAAGTGAAACGATAATTCTATCGTTTCACTAAAGAGTTTCTTGTCCTAAGTGTGAAAAAATTGCAAAGATGGACAGATGTATTTCACTCGAATCTAGATAAACGCATAACACACATACGACTACAATTTATAAAGGTTTTGCGTAATTTGGGCATAGTATAACGACAATTATTGAGTTAATTTATATTGAATTTGTGACAGCCATACAAAAGTTTCACTGGGACGTGAATGTACAAGTATATTTTAATTGGCTAGAGCGCTTGGATTTGGAATCAATGAACCTATTGGATGGGTTCACCAAGTTACTACTTGGATTGAATTATTAGTTTATTTGATTTTTACATAACTTCCATAAAATCTACCATTTACGTGTGAACAATTATAGTATATTTATAATATATTTGTTAGGTAGAGAGAGGAGCGAGGTCAGTGGAGGTGAACGTTAATGCGCATTGTAAAGGGGCCCCTTAAAATTACATATTGGGTCGTAACTCCCAGATATTCTCCAAACTCCTCTATTTGCAACGCAATGGGCCCGGCACCCACACGGTGAATCCATGGGTTGCTAAGGAGTTTCTTTCCTTTCTCTCTAGGTTGTTAAATTTTTGTCGACCCTGTTTGTTTGAAGTGTCCCTATTGTCGCAAAATTGTAAGTAAATATTTGTAGATCTTGTTTTTTTTTCAATCCCTAATTTCGCGAAGCGTGCTAGTAATTTCGCTACTGATTTACTGTAATTTATAAAGGCAAGCCGACTAGAATTGTATTATATGGACGCTTTGCCACTGGTAGCCTTACACATGATCCTACATGAAAGGGTAATCAGGGAGACACCTCAAATACAGTGTTAAGACCCTCTGTTACCCACTTCCCACCCGAATTCAAGACATTGTGTGCTAAGTAACGGAACTGAACACCGCGCTTTGTCCAACCAAAACATAAAAGTTTATGTATGTATGTACCATATAAATTTCACATCCTATATATTATATTATAACCAATATAAATTTCTATAGAAATAATCCTTCTCACATTATTGCCTTTAAACAAACAGATGACTGACATAATTTTATTAACAAAAACCTCCATTGTCATCAACGTTTGACGACGGAACCCTAAAAATTAAAAATTACTCATGCGTCGAAAATGGCCGCCCTGAATTAATCATGCCTTTGGCTGAAAAGCTTTTACATTTGCCTCTTTTTAATTTTCCTAAGCTTTCTTGCTAAGTACGTTTTTAGGTACAGTGGTGTGCTTATATGATAATACCGGTGGTTGCGGGTTCTTATTAAAAAAAAGTTTTTATATAGAGGGAGTAATATAATTTTACTTCTGATTTGGCTTGATGTTTACCTATACCTATAATAAACCTTACATGTAAATATATTAAGATTTTACCAAAAAAAAGAGTACAATTATTACGAATATCTCAAAAACTTCTCGGCACGTCTTAACTAAATTTAAATAGCACCTCATCAGAATTACTAGTTATGATAAAAATACGGTTTATCCAGTAAACAGTATATATGTGTAGTATATAACGCACACATAAAAAAAACAATCAATCAATAATCAATTAATACCATCCACACCACCTGGATGCGTGGCACTCCAGTACTGTGCGGTTTCGAAGGAATTTCCTTCCACGTGCCACTGAACTGTGGAATGGCCTACCTGCGGCAGTTTTTCCAGGTCGATACGAAATGGGTACCTTCAAAAAGCGCGCCTACTCCCATCTCAAAGGCCGGCAACGCACCTGTAGCTCCTCTGGTGTTACACGGGGCCGTGGGCGGCGGGGATCACTTACCAGCAGGTGACCCGTACGCTCGTTTGCCTTGTCCTTAACCATAAAAAAAAAAAAAAAAAAAAAATTGTGTTCTAATCCCGTGCCCTCACAGGGAAAAAAAAAAACTAAAAATTAAAATAGCTAAAAAAAATACAACAATAGAATATATAATTTGCTCAATACGAGTACACTAAACTAAGTAAATCGTAATTAGTAGATAAATACATCATTTTGGTTACTTCCAATATATATTTAATGATATGAGTGCTGCTACTAGATAATAATATGCTATCAATTTACGAATGTAGACTTATGCCTGCCACAAATGGATTTGCTAATACTGTTAGGTGTACGTAACTTATAGAAGACAACGAGAACAGTACGTGTAGAAGATCTATTATAGTTTTAAGTGCATAATTCGGACAATTATTTGTTAATTTTCCTCGGAAAAGGGAAAATTAATAGAATTTTGTAATTATTTTTGTTATTTATTTTTAGTTACGTAGATCTATATTTTAGGGTATAAAAGGCAAGTTCTGTTTGTAACTTTCAGACACATTTTTACGCACTAGACACACACACCGTCCCCGCCGGTGGAGACGAGGTCCTTATTTTTCTACGGCCAGTTCACGCGTCGGCGCGACAAGGTCAATTCATTAATTCCAAACAGGGCATCCCACGCCCTACCCAGTAGGCTGCAAATCCCCCACGACAAGCGGTGTACGCAAGCCGAGGTTCGGCCTCACAGGAGGCGCCCTTGCGACACCGCACTTCTAAGCTGATGGACCTCCTCTCGAGGAGGCCAAGCCAGGGTCAGAGCTCATCAAGCTCGGCCCCTCACAAAGCCCGGTGACGCTGTAGAGGCCGCTATGGCCAACAGCATACTACACATTCGAAAAAAAAAAATGTAACTTTCATCATAGTTGTACATGTGTATTTAGTTTGAACATATATACGAGTATTTCTCACAATTTTTTTAAATATATATTTTCTCAATTTAGTAACCTAAGGAATTTCCATTGAGATACTCCTTCTAAGGTAAGAATTTCCTCGTAAACTTTGGACTTAACCAATATTGCTTGAATTAATTTGACACAATTATCACACCAGCCTATGGCAGTAGGTAAATGAACAGCTGCTCTGAATCGCCTATTATTTTGTATTGTACGTCAGATGTTTGGAGAGAATATGGTAGTGATAGTCTAATGAATTCAGCATGGGGCATATTGAAAGGAATAATACCCAAGAAAATTCATTGCTTCTCTATATAAATATGTATAAATAGACTGTTTATTAAATTAGTGTACCAAACATTTTCATTCAAACCCTTGATATTTTTGTTCATGATTTTGGAATATGCTACAATTGATCATAGCACTTTAAACATGTAAATCTTCTATATGTTCTTATAAAAAATCATATTATTATAGTAAATACTTCTGGTTTAACCTGAACATAAAAATTTAATTGTTAAAAAGTATGTAAAAATAGTCAAAAACTAAGTTGTAAGGCATGTAGTGTGATATATCATGCACGTCGTGTCTAAGCCCTCTATATTTTATGTGTGTCCGGGTCTCGGCACCTGCGCCCCGAGTGCGACCCGTCTTGCGCTTCGAATGTAAATTTGTCACACAGATCGCCCAAAGGCACGTGAGGACTGTTATCTCGGCTCTTAGGTAGACTGCGACTTACGCACTACTGAAAGTAGTGTGCCATGAATAGTAATCCATCGAGCTATGGAAATTCAATAAAAATATTTAATAAAAATCTCTTTGAGTTCATAAATTTCCACCTTATTCATATTGTATATTGTAGACAATAGAGGAGTTACAGTAATTATATTTATAATAGCTAGCAACCCTTCAAATCTACCAGATTCAATATTTAGAATCTGGTTGGGTTTATATTATAATATACCTAATACCCTATAAATTTTATACGTAAATTTATTTTAACAAAAATAAATAGTAGTGAATAAGTATTGAATAAATCATAATTTTATAAATTACGTTACAGCCAAAATAAAACCAACATGGCTTTGGTCAAGAAAAAAATAAAATAATCAACCTACATTTCAAAATTATGAATAGTATAAGTTTGCGTATAGATGTATGTGTAGGTAAAATTATGGCAATCTGACGTAAATGTATGCACATTATGTTATCTGCATAATAATTATCACTTGTGATAACAAAGCTCCAATCACTACTGACTTACTAATTATTATACAATTTAAACTAAATTATGCGTCTATTTTGTTAAAATTAGCCTAGAATAAATTTTGTAGCCGTTATATTAAAGAATAATACAGCATTGGCACTACTTCCACATTCCTTGTAGTAAAAAGCGATCGGTCTCCAGAGACCTGCCCCGGAAGCAGTCAGTCGAGCTCAAGAAATTCTTGCTTTACTTAAGACCGTACGAAGCTGCTCGCTCGGTATCTCACATAACTACATAAGTAGTCATACAATTTTAATGAAAACTTTTAAAATTTTCAGACATATTTTAACATGGCATCATAGACATTTAAATGTAGAAAATTCTAGAACACTTTATTAAAATGTAAATATAACATATCATGATGAGACATGCATTTAAAATATCATATATATTATCTTCGCCTATCTTCCGCACTGTTTCAAAATACATTAAAAATTGTGGGTCTGTTTATGTCAGTTCATTTTCCATTTTCCGACCATTTAAAGATACTGTCCGATGATTTGTCCAAATTATGTACATTGGAAGAACCCAATGCCATCAAGTGTGACCAGGGTAAAAATTAACAAATCAATATAAGTGCCACCTAATGATAATTGAATTCATAATCATCCCGTTTCACAGGCACTTCCAAATTGTGATGGTGTCATATAAATATATGTAGCAATAAGCAGCTATATAAAATTTCATCGTGTATAATTTCGTCAATTTTGTAAGTCGTTAACGACACGATTTCAATTGAATTCAACCACCAATTATTATATTAAGCGTTATGATTTAGGGTAAAAATAGTTTACAAGTCCGAATAAATTTATATTCGTCACGAACACACTATTTAAAGCTGAGGAACATTAGATTTTCATGAAAATTATTTTGAACACAATTAATGCTTAAAATTATATGAGCAATTACATTTTCATAAAATGTGCACAAACTTTAGAATATCATATAATATCACATTTTGAAACTTCAAAATGTGGTATATTTTTATTATGCTTCTTTTTAACTAATTTATTTTATATTACGCTATTGAAAACTCAGTGGAGGAAAATATTTGTATGGTTTCTATATTAGTTAAAATATATTATGCTTTCGTAAAACTAGTAAAAAATATAAATATAAGTTAAATAACATAATAAATTATAATTAAATAGTATTTTTATTTACATACTTTTTCATAACCTTAAAATAAATAAATTTGCACTTCAAAAAATGTTAAGAATTTGGACTAAATAGATTATCTGAACGCTACTTGCCCCATACTTGTAATTAATGAGTGTCCTAACTGTCTTACAGTGTACAGCATTGGATGAGATGCCTTAATATTGAAGCGAATGCGAAAGCTAATAAATTCAATTTCACGTTTCCATCGATATTCAATTGATCAGTCTTTATGAAAGTTCCGTCGCAACGTTCACAATCTCAGTTGGCTCGATGTAAACGTATTGCTGAGATTTAACTATTCTTTTTAGAATCAATTATAGCGCACAATGAAATTTCTTCAACAATTTCTAGCAATATTAAAAATCATTTAAGCGTCTCTAATGAGTCCCTTTCAGATTCATATTACATGCGTAGGTCTTTACAAAATATAATGGCCCTACATTTTTTTCTTTGTCTTTGTTTTGACTAGACATGAATTGATTTCTTTATTGTGAATATGTCTCTGAAAGACCTATTTTAGAGGTATACTTTTGTCTCAATTATTTTTCAAGGTTTTGTCAATGTGAAAATTATTTGTTTTCATGCATATTCATAGTCTCTTCTTACTAATAGTAAATCTAACAAATGCCTTATTTTATATATCATTAAAGGAACATTCGCTATGTACATGGTCATCATAATCCCCAGAATATTAATAATTATCATTGCTTTACAAATGTCAAATATGAATCTGTGATCACTGTATGTTTATAAATAATGCTAATGAGAGGCTGTGAGTAAAGTGTACTTAAAATTTCCACATTTGCCTTCTATACCACTAAGCGCAAGGTATTATTACCGTGATTATCCAGAAAAGAGTGCTTAGTGCAGTACGATGCAACGAGCATGCGGTAATAAAGTAGGCATAAACAGCCGACGTACGTGATAACTGCCTATTCGTGCTCACTGCTTCTGTCAGAGGAATTAAGAGGAGGAATTTACATTGTCCTAGAGATCTTTTATGGTAACTCACGTTTTATGTGAAAGATGTCTAATGTTTTTTTTTAAGTAGATACGTCTCGACATTTTTTATTTTCAGAGATTTTTTTTATTTAAAATATGGAACGGAATTATTGAAAGAGAACGAAGTCTTTTTTAACACTAGGTTCTCAGTTTAAAAAAAAACGAATTCCGAGATTCTCTACAGATTTTTTGCTTTACCTTGTAACTCTAACTTTCTCTTAAACTTTCTTTTACAATTTTTATAAATAACATACAACATACAACAGAAGCAAAAAATATGAAATACGGTAAAGAGTAATATGTGATTCACTTGGTAACATGCGCCGGAATTATGTTCCCTGACTAAACGTTCCGCATGTCAATGTCCTGTTTACTTAGAAGAAGATTGCAGTTCCTTAAATTGACGGATACAAAGATACGTTCAATACACAGAAAAACGTACTTTGCTAAAATTGCAAGAAGTACTTATTTATATCAGATAGGATTACGTTCAATAATACAACTATTACCAACTAGAAGCCCGTTGATTTGCAAATACGCGTTGCCATAGATAGTACTTTATAAAAAAAAGTGTTCGTCAAACATATTGTAGTAGATACTACAATATGTTGATATAGATATATCATATATTTATTTTATTATATTAATGTATTCCTAAAGCATTTTCAGCAGTATTGACATTCTGCATTTATTCCATTCTATTTGAATATAACAAATTCCATATTGCTCCTTCTGCATAATCTTTGTATAATGACACCGAAATATTTTCTTTCAAGTAACACAATAAAAAATACACTTACAATCTTTTGTAACCATTTATTGTTATTAGTAAACTAGCTTTTTTTAGCTTCACGATGTATCCCGCACGTAGCAGAGAAACCTTCAGTAATTAAAAACGTAACTTCAAATTATTTGAGCAGCTTTTATAATTCATATTATTTCAATACCAATTTTAGTCGCCACGCTGATTTTTGAAACGTCAATATTTCACTTAATTGGTCCGCTGAAAAGTAATAGTCCTAGTAGTTTAGACACTACAAAGTTAGAACAAATCTCACTGGAATTGGCAAGCAGCAGTGAATAACAGATTCGGCAGCGCACTTTATATTCTGTTTTAGGAACTTTCTGTCTCTGATCGTTTTTGTTAATTGTTTTAGTTCGTTAACATTAATGTCCGCAAAAACTTATAGTTTTAAGACTTGACAACATAAATATAATTACTCACTTACAAAAAAACTCGTAAGAAAATAAAATAGTAGTCGGTTTGCATTTTACATAGGGAAATGTTTTTCTTAGATATATAACATAATTCAATCATTATACATATATCGTATATCATCATACATATAAGTATAGTTCAATTTCCATAATAATAGAAAAAAAATATATGAATCTTGGAAAGTACAAAGTGTACAATCTCTATTTTTTACGTCCTTAAAATACATTTTGGTAAACATTTTGGGCAATATGTCTAAAACAATAAAAATTTTTATAATTATGAAAATAATAAAACATAAATCTATATAAACATGCTAATGTAACAAGAAAATAGTAATAAAAAATAACGTAATATGTTCCGTCATGTAAGTACGTAGTAAAGCAAAGGGATGAAAATAGCAAGTTAAATATTCAAGCATAAAACTAGGCAAGCACTAACCGCTCTGACGTAGGGGTGACGATAACCACGACTATTATAAAATCATGTGAGCACGTGTCGGACATATTAGGAGAGATCTAAGGCTTAAAGTCTATGGGATACTTGATATAAAATATACGAGTATTCATATATTTTGGTATACATTTAGGCCAAAATTTCTATAATAACATGTTCACTTCTATAGTAACATATTTATTTTACTTCTATGGTAATAAGTTATTCCACGTATAATATAAAAATTATTTATGCTTAGTAAGTATATTTCCATTTGCACACGATATTTTAGGTGTAAATTTTAGGTGTAATTTTTTTGTGATTTTGCTACGAACGTTCTATAAATGTTTATATTAAAACCTTACATCGATAAAAGGTCCAATAAACAGTTGAACTTATCTACGTCTTTAAAAGGTACACATGTTGCTATTCAACTAGAAATTTCAGTGTTTTTCTTTTAGTGACATAAACGTATTGCTTCGTGTATTACAAAGACTACTCCGTAGTTGTCCTCAGCTGCAATCTTATTAATGTCAACTCTTAGTTTAGCCTAAAATTTAATTTCGATTATGATAAAGTAACACGTAATTACATTACTAAATATATTTCAATAGATACTTTTTGAAGTGAAAACTTCTTTAGCGGCATTGAGCACTTTTTTGATTTTTTGAGTTTGTGATGGGTAAAAAATATTAATCTCGCGTCACCCTGACAGAAATTCGTAAGAAGTTGTAATAGTTCTGAAATGTCAAGTTTTTTATGTAACTAGAGACAATATTTACGGTTTCCCTTAGTAACAGACATGTTATTTTACATAAAAATGAATGTCAAAGCAATAATAGTACATGTAATATTTATTGTATTAATTTAATATATTTCTAAGTATTACATTATTAAAAAATAACTTTTTCTGCACTTTTTCTCCATATAAATTTTAACTGTGCCGAATTGCCGTCACAATTGTCGTAAAACTGTATGCCAAGTTTCTCTTCATCCATCAGTATTCCTTTACATATTAGGGTAAAGATGTAAATAGTCATGTTTGCGATAACGCAATAATTGTATATTATACTTTACTACATAAATTGTACTTTTACACTGATAATTAAAGCAACTCGTACAAAATTATTCAATTACCATTTCATAATATAAAAAATTCACAACGTTAATATTAACGTTAATATTCGAGTTTTCACTTCTGCCGGGGCTCCCGGAGTGCAACCCGTTGTATTTTTTAACTAATTTTCAGATCAGATCAGACTAAACAGACGAATTTTCCTCGTACGTATAAGTATAAAAAATTAGAACTGTCTTCTACTAGTGTAGTAGTGGAAACTATAATAATATTTCAAAATTGAGCCAAATACCGATAGGAAAATATGGATTTATAAATTTTACAAACTGTTGCAAACGGAAATTCGAATGGCTGTAAAACTAGAAACGCAACACAACAAAGCCATTACTGGTGGATGCGCGGCGTAATCTTATTTCCAGTTTCGGATCGAGCTAGAAGTTGGCCTGAGCATGAAACATTTTGAAACAGAGAGCATTCCACTATATTTAGAAGTTTAGTACGTTGATATGAAATAAAAAAGAGAGAATAAATGTAACAGAATATGAAATCATATGAAATGAATGAAAAAATATATTTATTTAATATAAAAATGAAATATTTATCAAACCTTTTGGTTGTTTATATTAATATTAAATGTCATTATGTAATTTATTTTAAATATTACGAAATAAACTACACAGTAGAGTAGCTGCTACAATTAACAGCGCAGGAATTTATTCAATTTTTGCTTAATTTTGTCATGTCGTTGAACAAATAAATATAAAAGTCATAAAATTTATAAAGCAGCTCCACGCTTTATCCCGCATAGCAGAATAGTCTGAGTAAAACACTCAGTTTCTGCCCGAATTTGAGACCTTGCGTGTTAAGTGCCGGAACTCAATCCCGTGCTTCGTCTTATCAGAGCGAAGAAATAAAAGAAAATATATAATCATTTCCCCAAGTGAGAATCGAACCCACAACCAGTCGCATTTACAGTTACACGCATTTCCACTAGACCGCAATGGCTTCAATTTTCAAAATTTATATTTTCTAAGAATTTATTTAACGCATAAAAATGCATCTAAAAATACAAATGTAATATATATTGTTGTTACTAAAAGGAATATATGCGTAAAAATATGGATGTAGAAAACTTTTCGCTGGCATAGCTTTCATCGTAGTAAGTACGTTTTATCGCTCCAAAACGTATGAACAAAGGCCGAGGAAATGTATGCCACAACAAAACCCACTCTTCTTCCGCTTTTACCATATTTCATGTTAATGAAATAATTGCAAAGTACTTATTTAAAATAGCTTTACATTTTATATATACCAATCAGTGTATTGTGGTAACTTGAAATATTGTTTTTTTTTTTCAATGAATAGCTACTTTGGGTATTTGTGAGGACTGTTTTTAGACGTTATTTAACTATAATGTAAGCTATATTCATTAATAGTCGATATTATTTATATTCGTTTTTACAACAAAATAAAAGCAAAAAATATATAATATATAAATTTAAAATTACATGTCATACTATTCTTTTCTACATAATACATATTATTTTAATTATTATATGAAACTGCCATTTTATTAAAATCGTTAACCATTTAATGTTCTTCATATTCCAATTAATGTTCTTCATAATCCAATTAATTTAATCAAAAATTTGTTCAATCGAAATTATTAATAGAATTAAATTAATAGTTTCGATCGAACAAATAATAACAAATTGTAAAAAAATATTTTAATGTAAATTAATAAGGTTACTATTTTATCAATGTGATCAATTCCATACGAAATTGCACCAAATTATGATTATCTGCTAAGAAAAGTAAAAGAATGTTCTAGTGTAAATTTAAATAATTTTTAAATTTTTATTTAATTATTAAAATTTAAAAAAGTTAATTTACATGAAAACTCATCCCTTAGATGTTTACTCTTGAAAACTGGAATACGTGCTCTCTACCCAACGAGGTATGTTTTCTGCTAGTATATTTCCACCACAGCAATCAACTGCTGCCGGTATAGACTGCCTGTTCTATATGCGTCTTTTTATTTGGTCCCACAGATACTCAATCAGGTGTAAATCGTGTCTGGCTACTATAGTACACAAATTAAAAAAATAAACCCTGTTTCTCCAAATCTAACCCCAAATCACTACGCTGTGATCACAAAACGGTCATATTTTTTTATACAGTTTTCCACAAATTGCTCTTTGAGTAATATCCTAACTTTAATATTATCATCATCACAAAAAAAATATTTCGCATTCGTCTATGAAGAGCATCATTCTCAATTGAATTATACCCTATCTCAAATACTGTGTCCAAAACCTTCAACGATGTACACGGTGATCTATGCTCCAAGGAATTCGCACCACTATGTTTTGAGGTTTGCTGGTCCTCGTGCAGACGATTTCCGATTGCTTTTCACTGACGCAATTGTCTGTCATCAACAGCAGACGATTATGTAAGTACATGTATATTACATAGTACTTATTAAAAATTAGGACAATTTTACTGACTAAAACTATAATTAATATTTATTTTTTCGTAATTGAAAAGTGATTTAAGGTTTCAAGAAACCTTAAGAAAATTTCAAGAAATAAAAAGTATAAAGATTAAAGAAACTAAAAATAAAAAAATTATTAAGTTCAAAAAGGTGATGTAGTCATATACAATACAATTCACATTATTTTTCCACATTCAAAGTACAGAATAATTTAACAATTAAATTAGTCCTATTGTTATTCTTTGTTTATAACATAAAATTAACAACCTTTAAGACTAACTTAAAGTCATTGTTTACTTTTGAAAACTAATATTCATTATCATTAACATCTGCGGTATAGTACATACTGAAGATACTATTAAGGCACAATGAGACGGTGTTGTACCAAAAAGGATCCATATCCTGTTCTCTGTAATCCATGTTACATCCTCACTTAAATAAATTATTATACTTCATATATTTTTTTAATATTGGTAACTTAATATATTTTAAAATAATATAAATTTAATTAAATATTCATACTAAAAACAGTAAATTAATGCTAGTAGCTGAAGTATACTTGGCCCTTGTTATCACTAGCACTTTATGCCCACCCTTGAGATTGAAAAAGTTAATGGCTTGGAACCATTCAGCGCGGTTTAAATAAATCGATGTCATACCATTCCCGCCGCAGTAATGTTTTCCGTGGATCCGCTTTTAACATTTTATAATGATATCATTATCGAGTATTAACTCAGTTCGCTGATAAAATGCTTTCTACGTTACATTTTATCGTCCTTATTGTTTTAGATTTGCATAGAAATGTTTTCCGTTCTCTGTAATATTTCATTTGAATTTTATTTTATGTTTTATTTATTATATCGTCATTTACACGTTGCGATCTCTTGTTTCTTCATCATTATAGTTGTCATTTTACATTTATTTTTATTCTAAAACAGAATGAATGGAAGTGTTTATTATGAACATATTACTCCTTTCCGCGTCTTTTGTTCGATTCAAAAATTTTGCTAGTACAAAAAACTAAAATAGAATAATGTTTTTAATATAAACACTCTATTGAGTGGAGTAGTAATAAGTTTTTATTTTTAATGTAATAAATAAACTGATACTACTTTGGATGATTATACAATAATAAGCGCAGTCTATATTTAGTAGTCTGTATTTCAGCACAATAGAATGCTTTTTTATTTATTTTTATTTGGAAATAAATCTATGAGTATATATTAATACGTGGAGGAAAAACTGAAGGCCTTCTTACGGAAATTGTGCTGACGAAGAAGTATGGAATTTAGCACACCCTTTTTTCTGTTTTTATGAAAAAGGAAGGAAGAAAGCCATTATTTTATATGTTTCAATATACATTAAATATACTTTAAAATAATAAAATAAATATTACACACTACCTGTTGGTGACATGCATATTGCTAAGACAAAGCGTAATTAACAGGGTCCCTTATAATAATTAAAATCTATTATTTTGACTTTGGAAATTATACAAAAACTTACAAAAATCGAATCCATACGGTGTCGCAATAAGCTAATATTTCGCAAATAGCCAATTGCACCTCGTGAGGCATAGCAGTTCCATAATTAATGATAATATTTAATAATACTCAATATTAGCTATCAACACTGCATTATATTACAGGTAACTAATTGTTATCATTATTCATATGATATTGAATTTAATAAATAATATTGTTTATATGATCAAAATATTACATGTTGATGTGTGTATGTCACAAGCTAAAATTGACACTGATAGGCTCTATTTCTGATACTTGAAATATTAGATCCTATGATGAACTAGCTATAAATAAAATGATCTATAAATCTCACGCCATTTCTTTTGCGTAGATTATAAAACCTAAAGCCCCATTTTTTCCCGTTGCCGTAGGAATTAATTCATCCTCTCCTACGAGTAGTCCCCTCCTACATTCACCCAAAGACCCTAAATGTTAAATGTTAGCCTTCTATGGTCACTAATTTCGTCTGTACGTTGTACGTCAGTAACGTAAGCGTTTTATATATGTACATGAAATGGGTAAATTCATTTTTTTCCTTAGAGAGTAGACTAGACTTAGAGAGAGCTAGTAATAGTAACAATTGTATGCCAAGCAATACAAGCACGCAAAGTTACGCTTCTTCTACTATTAACTTCATAATACATCCCCTTGTCCATAATTTTTTTATGTGACCATCATTACTGTATTCTCAAAGTTCAATTGAGATACCTCTTGTTACTTTCCCCCTTTAACCACTTTCCTATATTTTTTTATATTTATATTATATTTTTAATAAAAAAAATATTTGCCACGGGCGTAAACAAAGCCGACGGATAATGTGTAAGATAAACATGTAGTTACTTTCTTGAGTGAATGACACTTTATATGATAACCGTGGCTAATGATACAAGAACTTGATCCTCCATTTGTACCAGGAAGACAAGTGACAGATAAAATGTAGTCGCTTCGTTGGTGATTTATTGACGAAAGCTGTGAACCGTCCGCCACTATTTGTTAAGTTTTTGATACTATTATTATTACTATACTATACTATTATAATTATTATTACAGCTTCACGTTTTTTCCACATTAATACTCAGCTATATTCAAAAAGAACATAGTATCGAGACACTCCGTTCTTCAATTTCCTCCCTTAATTGAGTACAAATATAAAAGTTTTAACCAACTTATTAAAAAATAGCCACGTGACTTACATTTAATTTTTATAAGATTTTTGTTTCTTGTATTAGGCATTAAACTAACTAGCTCTTGTACTGTGAATATGAAAATGTTCATAATATAATATTAAAAAATACGACGAGTTGGAACTGTGATGCTATCATGGGGTAATTGAGACATGCATACGTTGCGAGCATGCGCACGCTATGTACCATACTCTAGTAGGTTCCAATTTCACTTCTGTGGAAAAATTACACTTACAACGTCGCGTCGTTCAGGTCAGGCCAAGCGTAGCGCATTCGGTTCCGCCATCGTGCTGCAGTTCTTCAACTGGAATAACCGGAGGGTCTCTACAAACTTCGAAATCGTCGTCACAGGATTATATTGCAGATAAATACGTATACACAATAAAAAACACTTGGCACTAATTTTAAAACACCCCCAACTAAATAATTTCCTTCTTGTCATTAGCTTATTTTGCTTGTAGATTTCCTTTTATTCTTCGAATTTCTCCTATGATATTCTAAATTTAAATATTGTGATGAGCTATTTATAGCAAAGCCATTTTTACAGTTTCACGCTTTATTCCATATAGCAGGATAGTCAAAGAGGACGTAGTGTCAAAACAAGCCGTTCTTCGCGTTCCTCCCGATTTCGAGATAAGAAATTTACCAGAGCAGAGAAATAAGAAAATTTTAATATGACCATTCCCCCGAGTGGGGATCGAATTCACAATCCTGCGTTTACTATCACACGCTGTTTCACTGCGTAATGATAGCCTTAATAGATATTCTTAACAGAACTAAATTTAATTTAACTCCCGTTTGAACTATAATAACACCATATTATAAGAATTCAATCATTCAGGTTTCAGGAATCACAATATTTATGGTTCTTCTTTGGAATTTAAATTCAAATTACGATAATTATCATATTACGAGTAAGATCATTTCTCTATGTTAAAAAAATTTAAAACAATCGCTCAATTAAAATGTATTATGCCATATTTTTTAATTAATTTTATGATTTATAAAATTTTACAAAATATTAAATAAATATAAGCTACTATAATAACAATCATATAAATTTTAAACAGATGCACGCAATTCATTAAAATCAAACTGAGGACAAATGATTGTTTAAACATATCACGATTGCCTATTATTCATAACAGTTAATTAACTTCCACTCTATATATCGGTGTCACTAAAATGTAAATAAAAGGGCATTAAATTTTATGACACCGTTAATAAAATTTTATTATTTTGATATTTATTAAAATATTATATGGATATTATATGCCTATGCCTACAACTGCTTGTGATATGATGTGGTGTGCAGTGTAATGTGATGGTCCAGATTTATATATTTTTTTTAGCTTCACGCTGTATCCCGCGCATAGGCAGAGAGAAGCAGAGGACCTAGTGTTAAGACATTCCGTTGTCTTAAGATTTCCATTCACCATTTTCCGCCAGATTGAGGCATTGCAGTGTGGCGGACCTCAACGCCGAGCTTTGTTTTGTTACCAGAGCAAGGAAATGAAAATAGTAAATATTAGTTACTATAATTATAAATATTTAATATTTGGAGTGGGAATCGCTTGTACCTCTGCACCGCGAGTAGACTCTATATCAGAATAAATGTATGTATATACGTGTTATAAAATTATTCCAATCTTTTAATAAAAGCGCAGCGTCGTTATTCACCATCTATCACAAAGTGAACTCCCTAGAAGATGCATAAGCATAAAAAAAAATGATTAATGATTTCAATAGAACTTTTACATATATTACTAACCGTGTCGATGAATATTTCAATAATTGCAATAACGAAATATACAAGAGAGCCTGGCAATTATATTTTTAATAGTTTTATTAAAACCAGTAATGACATTTTGCGTACGAGTACATTAAATTAGAACAAAACATTTTTTTTTTAAATAATCATAAAATCATTTTTTAATAAAAATTTTTGAAATAATTAATAATTGAATAAACCTTTATGGATTTCGACTGATACTTTTGGGTCATGCCAACAAAAATATCCAAATGAAAGCGTGCATCGGAACGTGTATTTCTGTAACTACGGCAGCGGCATCAGCGCTAAACTAAAACAAAAAATCTAGAAACGAGAGCCCACTATTTTCCATTACTGTAATGGAGTCACTTTTCTGTTATATTTTTGTGAATGAATTTTTGTATGGGTTTCCATTAACCTGTGATACTCTTTTGACAAAGTGCTTTCAATTATGGCTACTTTTTATTACGAGTGTTTATCTCGTATACAGTATTTATGATTATAGGCTGTTATTATTGGACTTTATTGTAATTAATTAGTTCTTATTTATGTTTTTAATTATCTTCTCAAGTCTTAATACCTCTCAAGTCTTAAAATATTAAAATAATAAAATATTTTTATTTGAAATTTAAAATCAAGTTTGACCTTAAATTCCTGGCCGTGTTTGAGCATATTTAATGTGTTCAAATATAGAATTGTACTGTAACAATAAATTAATATTTATTATTCAAACTTCGAATTCTATAATAGAATGTTTCAAGATTTACGTGCCAGTAAATAAAGTTATCAAACTTAGAGGGAAGCATAATGAAGGCTTTTATGAAAATGAGTTCACTAAAAGTGTTGAAATGAAAGAGCTAACGGTTCCATTGATAGCCTTGGGCATAAAGGCGGACTGTAATCAGACTGATTTAATTAAATTAATAAAAATGCTATCTTAACAGTTCTTACTGACTTATGTAGAAAATATACATATGTTTTTCTTTTTAATTATACGAAATAACAATATTTAAGATCGACGTATTTCAAGAGAATTTTTTATTGTATTATTTAATTATATTTAAGGTATAAAAAGTGTATTTTATTTTGATGTTAATTTGGATTTTTAAATACTTCCCAAGTTTATTATAAAAAACATATCAAGCAATAATACAGTCACGAAAAGATAGGAGAAATCTGCTAGATTTATCTTTAGTGGTAATTAGTGTGAAGTAAAAAAAATAGTTGAGAAAACCTTATCTGTTCATTATTAAGGTTTCTCAAATATTAATTATTGTGGAACCTTTTTATTTACAAAGTTTTAATCTAACAAAAATGTTACATAAGTAGACAACGTAATTGAAAGTAACACTTATAATATATAAAAGGTTGGTACATCTTTCTGTGAACGTAAATCACAAAGTTCTTTGAAAGCGCAATACTGGTAGCGACATTTTACCGCCGAATTATTCGCTTTAGATACGTACAAGGATCTCGAGGGGATTCATTCAAAACAACGCAAAGGGGAAAAATACATCAAACGTGAATAGCTTGAAACGACCTTTTCACCCGCCATTGTGTGGTTATTCATATAGTGTTTGATTAGTTACCTCGTTAGAATTATACTCAATTCGCATAGAATTTAGAACTCGAAATTTCAACTTTTTATGAAAATAAAAGGTTTCTTTTTAATGAATAGGTATGTAGGAATAAGGCCTCAGTGTACTTTACATTTGAGTATAATAAGCTACTACCTATACTCACATTTTGTAATAAGTTCTAATAAGTACCAAAAGTAGAACCAGAATTTAATAGTATCAATTGCTTATCTTTTTTTTAAGTTTATTAAGCGTGATATATTTTATTTTAGCTACTAATCTGTTGACCACTTGGATTAAATAAAGAAATAAACACAACAATACAGCATATAATTATTCTTAATTCATCTCATTACTTTAAGCAAGGCTTAAAAACGTTTGGTTGTAAGGTTGTACAGCTACTAATAAAGGTTAAAACATAAATAAAGATAATCTTTCTTTAAAAAAAAAATAAAAAGAGTATACATGGTAGACTTCCTGTAAATTGCCGTGAATTATGGGCCAGTGAGCCGTCTTAGTTGGCCGACTTTCACAGGGAAACATTAAGTTTTAAATATATAATAAACGCTTAATAAGTTTTTGAGATTAAAGTGACAAGTTATAAACAGATTTTAAGAAGTTTTTATAATGTTTCAGTTATTTTTTATTTTTTTTTTTAACTTCACGCTGTATCCCGCATATAGCAGGGTAGGCAGAAGGAACCTAAGAACTTAGTGTTAAGACACTTCGTTCTCTTTCAACGAATCCGTTCCCCACTTTCCGCCATATTGAGGCATTGCGTGTTGAGTGACGAAACTCAACGCCGCCGCGCTTTGCACGTTATTAATACAATTTAGTATTATATAAATTTTGGAATTTAGTCTTTAGTCTATGGTAAAGGCTCGTGAACATACTCATTATGGTTCCTTCCACCTCTCGACATAATTAGCAGCTATTACAAACTAGCCGAAATTGTGATATTTTTTTTTAGTTATATATTTTAATTTCACCTTTAAGTTATTATTTATAGAATGTTTTAATTAATTATATTTTCGTTGACCATTACAAGAACAACAATTATGAAGATTTCGTTGCATAAAAATAGCTTAACGTAAACCGTACGAGTAAAACTCAGTGGTAAGTAACGGTATATTCCAATGCACTTAGTGCATGTCGGTTAATGCCCCATGTTGCATCGAGATTAGATTGGACTCGAGGCCTGCTATATATAATTGTAATCCTAAAAGCGCATCTAATTCTAATTTATCGTGAGATTTAACAAAAGATTTAGATGAAAAATTCAAGTATTCTGTTTATTGCTGTGTTCATATATGTATGAGCAGCTCAGGCCAATTGTAAAGTAAATTTATTTACAACGATAACTATTGTTTTTTACTTACTCTCAAGTATTATATTATCGTTGAATCAAACATTTTCCTGAACATAATCAAATTTGATTGCTTTTCATTTTGAATTAGTAGATTTAAGGTATAACCACATTTTAGTCATTCAAGTTAAAGAAAATACTGTACATGCCAACCTAAGTAACATTCTTAAATAAAAATAATTATATGACATTGTGACCACACTCATTTACATATTATAAGCACTATACGTCCTTATAATATTTTCTCTCAAGTGTTAGATAGTTTATTATTAAATAATTCAGACCTTGAATCTATATTTAATCTCTCTTAATGAGAAAACTGGACTTTTTGTAATAGAAATACAATAATTATACAGTCCATAAATAGTATATGGTACAGACTCAGCTTATACTTTTTTTTTATTAAAAATGTTAAAACTTTTTTTGGGAAAACACTCCAACGTTACGACATAATATTTAGTAAAGACATTAGGCGTACGGTCGTGTGAACGAAACAGAAGGAAATAAAACCTATAAGTTGTGAGGGTTCTCGTAAGACACAGTTAGTTTGCGAGTATTATAATTTGTTAGTAAACGCACGACGTGGTAACTACACAACAAGGTCAGAAAGGTCGTGGCATCGTCCTAGTTCCTTATTACATACATTTATCTAGCTCTTGCTTAATTAGGTATATGGGATATTACTATCTGTACTCATGAATCTTTATGTAGTATAATTCTAATTAAGACAGGTAAGTCGAACAAATTTTAAAGTTAGAACAACACAAACTGTAACAAAATTTACAGTTAGTTTTTGCTGCCAAAATTATTGCTAAGGTCATATAATTTACTTATATAATATATATAGTATATCTTAAAAAATGTATATTTATTCGTATTAATATTAACGTGTACTTCGAAACAGTGCGTGTTTTTGTTCATCTTTTATTTCTATTTTCTTCAAGCACTTTCTTCTGCATTTACGGTATATGTCACTTTACACTATAGCATTTTTTAAACACATGATATTGTAGGTAATTTATAAGTTATCGAAGTTAAATATTACTTAAGTCCTGCCTAGGCTTAGAAGCTATACAACAAAAAAGTTTCATTCAAATCCATTCAGATGAACAAACAGGCAGAAAGGAAATAAAATCAAAAATCATAGAGGTCCATCATTTAAAAATTGATATATTATTACAATATTTTCTTTATCCTAAAAGTATTTTTAATAAATATACAAACACACTTTTTACTGTCTTATTTTTCAGTATAGATAAATTTATTCCCGTTTGTTATACATTTATATTGGTTGCATCTTCTGCATATTTTTTTTACAAAACTTCTTTGTTAATTATTCGTATGACCATAGTTTACTTTACCAGTGTACACTAAATCTGGCACAACAAAAGCTATATACTCATATACAAGAACCATTTGACCACTGAATAATCGAACTACGATAGTTTGAAAACGTGAATCTTCGCTTAGTGGTCAAGGGTGAAAGAGTTATCACGTACTCGTCGTAGAGCACGTATCGCATTTGATGCCTACTTTATTACCGCCACATTTCTGTTGCACATAGCTGCAATAAGCATTCCTACCTGTAATGCACTCAAATTGTAAACAGTTGAGTTCAATATACAGTTTTATTTTTAATTTATAATGAATGTATAATATAGGATGTCCCAAAATTAACGCAAGATTTGAATTAAATAGAAAATGCCATTTTAGTCTTTTAATAGCGAATGAATAATGAATATAATAGCAAATGGCGGCAAAGTCAAATCTTGCGTTAATTTTGGGACACCCTTTATTAGAAAAATAAATATAATACTATATTAAATTATTACGTAATATTGTAGTTAGATAGATAATTTCTTTATCGCACACACAAAAAAAAAAAGAAAACAAGTATATAGGAACATACAAAACACAAATTTGCGGCATGCAAAGGCGACCTTATCACTGTAAGTGATCTCTTACAGGTAACCTTAGACGTAGACACTTAATATATAGGATACATTGAGGTGTTGTATATATTGTATAGCCAGGACAGTGCTAATATTGGATATTTTGTTATTAATTTTAATTATAAATACATATCTCTAATTAAACTTAGACCTGTGCAAGCATTAGAAAATGATTAATACTTCATTAAGTAACCTTTACTTATAATAAGTAACTAAATCAACATTTGTATACAATGAAGAGAAATTACGTCTTTATAAGTATTCTCAAATTCTAACTAAAATACAATCATTATAAATTATATCTCAATCAAACAATTATATCTCAATTGTATTAATCAATGACAATTTACTGACAGTAAATCAATATTTTTAACTATCTCTCTGTCGCTCACTGAGTGACTGACAGACAATGTACAGAATTAACTAGTGGCTTTAGAAAGCTGAAATGTATATCTAAGAGAGAATATTCCAATATTCCTACGGAAAGTAGTCAAATGAGATTTTACGTTTTACAGTCCAAATTATGAACTAAATAAAGTCTACGCAAACGTAGCTTAGTAATAATAAAATACATACCTACATACATACATAGCTTCACGCTGTAACCCGCATATAGCAGTGTAAGCAGAAAGAACCTAATGTTAAAACAGTTATAGACAGTTTATAATTAAAATTGTGTGCTGAGTGGCGAAAATTAACGCGCTTGTTACCAATCTCAGAAAATGAAAAATTCCATTTCCTGGAGTGGGAATCGAACCTACAACTTGTCGCGTGTACAGTCGCACGCTCGTACCTCTGCGCCATGGCAGTCGTTATAATGATAAAATTTTGAAATAAATTCCTACATCTAACCGATATGTACAAATAAACATATTTGAAAAGAAACGTTTACAACACTTTTATTATCTCTCAGTGTTTGCAAGTTCGCAAACTGAATACGTACGTGACTATCCAGGAACTGCACTCAGCTGACTAACTTGAGCTGTTCTCCATAGAATTTATTATTTCTTGATAAAATTCTAATAACACAGGATCAAATAATATCGTAGTCTACACAGTAAGTGAATTGGCTACACGATATTGTTCCTTTATCTACATAACAATAATATTATGAGCAACGAAGCGAGAACTTATTTTTATTATTATAATAGAAAGGAGTGTAAACGTTTTCAATATATAGATTATATTGTTATTTAATTTTTTAATGTAAATATCCTGATTAGTGCACCGCCTACCACTACTTTATACAAATCCTGAAATATGTTGCCTGGAAGAGATCGCTTTAAGCGATAAGGCCGCCTTATTGTACGCTATTACTACTTCTATGTTATTTGTTTATTTGTGTGCAATAAAGAATATTTGTATTTGTATTTGTATTTGTATCGGGGAATGATATTTAAGCTATTTTAATTTCTCCGCTCTGGCACCCAAAGTGCGGCGTTAAGTTTTGCCACTTAACACGCAATGTCTCAAGCAGAAAGCGGTGAACGAAGTGTCTTGTCACTCACTCTAAATACCCTGTTTTTTTGTCTATTATGTGTAGCAAAACACTAATTTGTATATATAGTTCTTAAAACTGTTTCCGATAACTTTTTTTTTTAGTTTACTTGCATGTTAATAAAATTAATTAAACTATATAATTAAATAAAATAAAAAACCTTCATATCACTGCCATTATAAAAAAACAATAACAATTAAATATAAGTAAGTAAAAATAAATTTCAATCATTGTTCTTTACAATACACATGATCTGAAGACATGAAAAAAAACAGAGTACAAGAACACATTAATATACAATAGAAAATCTTATCGCAAAAATAACGATTTCTTCCAGGAATTAAGGCGTAGGAAATCGCAAACTAAGAATTGGATAGTGTGTGAATAATAATCATTTGTAATTATTGTTCGTAGTCGTGTTTAGTCACACAGTAAAGAGCAAACAATAATAGTAGATTTAACATGAAACGTTCATATACATATACACATATTTATTTACATATGTAATAAGCTCATCCAAAACGATATAAATTCAGTGACAAATGCTAAAATCTTAAAGTATGAATATAAAAGTGTTTCTTCCAACGATGCCTAAAAGATTAAAATCTTTAGAAATAAAAAAATACAAATGCTTGTCCCATAACCGATATCAAGTGACGATAATCAATGTAGAATTGTAATACTAAATGCATTCAGTCATCAAGCCAAAAATTTAAAATGCATTTTAAAGCACTGTGAAGTTGAATAGGACTAAATACAGTAAAAAAGATAAAGTATGTGAGTATCCCTCTGAAAGCGGATCGAGTGCCATTTGCCATTTTTTTAGAAAAATCTGAAATGCTTCATATTTACTAAACCAAATATAATGTACCAATAGTATACACTTTGAAAGTGCTCAAGCTCCTTTAACTGCTCCTCAGATCAAAATTACTAAGGTTATCATCATCAAGAACCGACGGCAAGAAATACCAACGGTATAGTGAGTATACGGTAAATATATTAAAAATATAATAGCATTCTCTCTCGTCAAATCATTATTAGTAGAAATCTTTGGGTAGCAGAAATTTGAAGACATCTACAGACAGCCTAATTTCAAACGTAAATTGCAATAAGCCTATAAGAATTCCAACGTGACCGATAAGAACGTATAGTTTAATTGGCTAGAGCACCTGGACGGATTCCAAATGGCAGGGTTTGAATCCTGTTACGTTGAATTTTTTTATACATATGTCAATATTCTTCTTATCTGTAGTATGTAAATAACATTTTAAACTAATAAATAATATTTTTGAAAATCAATATTTTAACAACAAAAATAAGATATAAAATAAATTGATACAGAGCCAAGTCACCCGACGTAAGCTTTCTTTAATTATACTTTCCCGATGCCAATATTAAATTAAAAACGTAAAAAATGCCGATTGAACGCCCTTAAGAGGATTTACACAATTAAATCTAGAAAAGGAGACGATATAAAAATATTACAATTTCCTTTAAGAAAATGGTTACAAAACGATTTAAGGCAATGTATATATAATATCTATAAGCTTTTTTAAAGATATTAAAATAGTATGCAAAGCAAAAATAATACAATGGATTTTTTTTCTTTATTGTCCATAAAGAAAAAGTCTTATAGTAATAAGCGAGTGGAAACTATAAAATAAAGAAAAGTGATTCGTTAGTTGATTATGGTCTTTTTGTTTGAAGATTAATTTAAAGTTATAGGAAAGAAATATATTCTTTTTATGTGGATTTACCGATGAACTTGTAAGAAGAAATACGAGTACGTACAATCTTAGCCTATTTTAAAACCCTTAAAGTTTTTATTATTAATAACTAATTTGTTTTAACTTATATTTCAAACTTTGTAACAAAATAGTAAATTCAATTACAGATTTCGCTAACGGAAATTCAATTATGACCTTGATTCAAATTTATCATATTTTAATTAAAATATTTCTGCGAATTCCCAGTTGACCTCGTAAAAATAAAGCTTGAAGTTAAATGTTCTGCGATAAAAGGCTCGCGTCAGGGCAACACTGCAATTTATATAAGTAAATGTTAATTTACTTCTATTTTGGATAACACGAACCTAATTTTGAGTCCTAATGATAAGCTCTATGACATAAATATTATAATCACGCTACTAAATTTTAGCTTATCCTTAATGTTCTTGTGTTTACAAAAAAGTATTTTGATATTTTTTTAACGATGGCGAGGATATATTTCGTTTGATCACACTGTTTGAGCTATTGACATAGAAAATAAATAAAGAATGTATAAAGTTATTAAACAATATCTAAATACATAACTCTCTAAATACACTACGAAGCACAACATAATGAGTTTTTAAATCAATCTTATGTGTTTTAAGTTTTGCACTACTCACAGGCGTAAAGGAGGGCCATTTTCTTGGTTCAGAAAATTTTTAAAATAAGAAAATCCTTTGACACGTTAAATATAACAAATATTAAAAAAAAATTATCGCCTAAAATTCTTCTTACATATATAACAGAAAGATCGTTTTAAAACTGATTCGCCTGTATTACATAGATAATAGTGACTCCATGAAATATAACAAAAACATAATCTACTTAAAATAAATTAAATCAGCAGAGATATTATCGAATATAACCAAATTAATCTTCTTAGCCTTCAACTTGAAGGCAAAAGATTATATTTTATGAGATAATTATCATGATTTTTTTTCAGGTTTACGCTTTTGACTGCAGAGAGGAATAGACAGAAAACCTAGTGTCATGACCTACTGTTTTCCACTTTGTTTCCAAAATCAAGTAATTTTTATTGAGTAGCGAAACTAAAACGAAATACGACAAAACCCGGGAAATTAAATAATTTAAATTCCCCTGATAGTGAACATTCTACCTGTAACGATAACAGTTAGACACTGTCACACACTATAATTATTAACTATAGTATAGTTATAATACATTAATAAAAACTGAATAAAACCAAAATATTTATATTGATTAAAATGTATGATTTAAACTAAATCCGTCAAGGACTTCATATTGTACACACTTACTCAAAAAACCACAAGTGAAAGTATTCAAAGTCCCAATAATATTTCTAAAAAGTTTCTATTTAACTATTATATTAGAGATAATAAAATATACTTACCAACGTTATCGTAGCAATTTATGTAATTTGGATTTGCGGTAAACGTAACAAATTTGCAAGTGCCGCATAGCCTTAAGGCGTAAACAAACTGGGCTTACATAATGCATACGTTACAGGCTTAAAGTACAAAATGTACGTTATGAAATTAAATTACATATTCAATATTATTTTTTACTAAAAGTATTTTCTTTTCGAGGAAAGGAATCTACTGAAATAATTTTACATAAAAAAGTTTTAGGTATTATTATAAATATAACTTTTATTAAAAATTTCTAAATCCATAAACCAGAAGTAACCAACAGCTACAAATGCCAGGTAAGCTTCTTTTCGCATATTTAATTATTCCCGATATCGTTACCGAAAGAAAAAAGATTTTATCGTAGAGTCGCCTTTAGAGGATTTACCCAATTAAAGCGAAAATATACTGCTAAAAACATTTTTCTTACTGTTCATTTCTTTATACTGATGTTGCGTTTTTAAATTGTTCTTATATATCATTCGTCATATAGTGTTTTAAATAAGATATGAAAATGTGAATTACATTTGCCTAAAAAAAATACGTAGCGTTGGAATGAAATGGAACCTCTTATTTGGTGCTAGTATTAGCAATAAAATAATAACGACTTGTATGGGTTCTTTACAATAACATTTTAATCCACTTAATATACCTTGATATTTCTAAAGGAATATATATATTTTTTTAAACTTCACGCTGTGTCTCGCATATGGCAGGGTAGTTAAGACACTCCATTCTCTTTCAACAATTCCGTTCCCCACTTTCCACCGAATTGAGGCATTACGTGTTGAGTGACGGAACTCAACGCTGCGCTTTGCCTTGTTACCAAACCCTTGTTATGAAAATACTAAATTTTACATTTCCTGGAGTGGGGATCGAACCCACAACTTGTCGCATTTACAGTCGCACGCTTGTGCCTCTGCGCCACGACAGGCGTCAAATAATATTGTTCTCACTATAATTTTAAAACGAATTTTTATTTAAACCTAAAGAAAATTATATTTTTCTATACTGACTAATAAAGACTACAATAGAGTATCAAGGCTTTCTATATAATTCCTTTTTAAAAGATAGTTTATTTTAGGGTTGCCCAAACACATTCAAATAGTAAAGTGAAGAATTTCATTAATTTAATTAAATTTTCGATACTGCCACAAAGAATTTCGATTCCTTCAAAGGAATGCTTAGTGCAGAGCAATGCAATGAGCAGACTAATAAAGTAGGCAGCAAACACTCTACGGACCCTACGTACGTGATAGCTGCGATATGTGTGCGACCAGACTCCATTGGACAAATTAAAAAGAGGAATTGTAATTTGAATTACTTCACGGTCCGAGTTAAAAATACTTTTAGAAATGCGTTCCCTTCTAACAATGCTTAAAATTAATGCTGTTTTTTTTTATTTTAGAGTAGGTAAAATTACTATAAAATCAGGCTTTCAAATTTAATAGTTAAATTGACTTTGCCGAAAGACAAATATAAGCTTACTTATGGAACCAATTAAGCACTTTATTACTGACATCGTCTTAAAATGCCATTACACAAACATCTGCCATGAAAATGTAATAGAGATGGAAATCCGAAACTCTCGCCCACTAACTGTTAATGGAAAGCGGTGTCAGATGTCGACGTCCCTCTCACAGGAATTATTTTACAAATATAAACTACCGTCCAAAATGTTTACCTGCTATATAAAATAAATAAAACAAACAAGTTAATACAAAATTTGTTTAATAAAATATGATAATAAATATTTAGCCTGTTATTTCTGATTTAAGAAAAAGCGCGTCGTTGAGTTCCGCCACTCAGCATGCAATGCCTCGATTCGGCGGAAGGTAGAGAACGGAGTGTCTTAACACTAGGTTCCCTCTGCCTACCCTGCTATATGAGGGATACAGCGTGAAGCTACGTATTTTTGTTAAGATAGTAAACTTAAAAACTTGCTTCTATATATTAACCTTATAATTTGATATCTAATACATATTTCATAAATTTTAAATGTAACTGGTGATTTATATATATTTGAATATTATTTCGTTGTCTTTCTTTAAATACATATATAGATAGTTTTAATAAAAAATCAGTTGTATTTAAAACATTAATTTATTATTTATTTAATGCATATGATTACTTTAAATAAATAAATTAAACTTAATACTTAAAAGATTTTCCTAAATAGATTGAATAAGGAACCAAAAAAATAGATACATATTTCGAACGATACGTCCTGCAAACTTGTATTGTATTAAATCTATATATATTCCATATAATACTTTTTACTACAAACAAATTCTGCAAATAATAAGTTAAAATATTAGTAAAATATATTACTGATATGCGAAAGCAATTTACGCGTTACTGAGGACGTATACAAATCCCGGACTTAGTAAAGCTTGACTTTGTAACGTTAATGTGGTCTAGTTGAGACGGAGGACTTAAATAAAAGACACGATACATTTCTATGTGAGTTTATCTTGTCTGCAAATAAATTAAGGTAACATTCTTAAATTCATATTCAATATGAATTTCCAAAGGTATTAAATTTCAATTTTCACACGTATTTCATTAAAGTGATACTAATATATTGAAAATGAAGCAACGTTCGTTGTTTACACACGTATCTAAGGATACCCAATCAAGCGGTGTTGCCAACGCATAAGCTGTTCATCACGTCCGAACGTGTCCTCCCGGAACCAATATACACCCTAGAGCCATCCTACAGTATTAATAAGCATTAGCAATATAAACAGGTACCCATATACAAACACATTTTTAAATATATTTTAAAAAATATCCAATTATGTATATCCATTAATATGTTTTTACAATGATACGAAATAAAATATAAATGTTAGCTAATAAATTTTATATTACAAAAAATATTCCCTATTATTTGGAAAAAGAAGAGCAATTGTATTTGTTTTTATTTTTTTTTGCAAACAACATGAAAACAATGTATGCATACACGTTCTTTAAAGTGAAAAGAAAATCATAACAAACATGATAAAAGGAAAACAAGATGTTTTAGTATGATTACCAACAATAACTCTTAAACTTTTCAATTTATTATTAGCTTAGTACGGCAATTTATTGAATTTCAAATAGAAGTAGCATTTTGTTCACTTAGTAGTATTGGTCGAGATTACCTCGTCCGGGCCTGGAAGCGGCCCGCATAGTCTGATTACTTAAAAGCAGATTGCAGTTAGTTCACCTGCAATATAAGAGCACCTATCATGTACTGAAATGCTATATTACTTTCATCCCAATAAATAATATTATGTGTTATTGGTAATAGAAATTTACATTTATGTTTCTTTAAACGTCACATATTAAAAAGATATTTATTTTTCTAAAGTAAATGGTAGTAATAGCAGCAATAAAAGTTATAATAATGTAGAGATATCCTCATTAAGTCTATACTTATTTAACGTATAAATTTTTTTTAAAGTATTTTTTATAATGTATAAAAAAACATATTTGTAATAAAAGACAATACTATTTCATTTTTACATTTAATTTGTAGTTTTTTTAAATAACTTCGAATAGACATTTCTATTGTATACGAATTGGCGCCCAGCATTTTCATTATAAAGGTGACCCAAAATTAACACAAGATTTGACTTTGCCGCCATTTGCTATTATATTCGCTATTAAAAGACTAAAAATGGTATTTTCTATTTAATTCAAATCTTGCGTTAATTTTGGGACACCCTATACATACATAGCCGTAAATATTAGAAAAAATATTATATACCTATCTAGTAGACATGAAAAATATCAAATTTTGTAAAACAGTAGATTTCGTTGTTATACTATCCCTATATTTTTTAATTGTTTGTACTTAGAAACATTCTGCCTAGAATTATGTAAACTTTTTTTATATATATTTTTTACAGCAAGTTGAATGCTTTAACAGCTTCTTATTTTAACAATCCATAGCAAAAAAAAAACTGTTGTTTCAAATAAACCTTTCATGTAATCTGAATGATAATTACAGTACTTTCTTCAATTTTAACTTTAGTAAATACTCTATTTTGGAGCCATTAATATAATTACCCAGGCTTATGTTTGTTAATTAAATTATTTCTAAATATATACTTATAAACAGTTTAAGTACATTTAATTAATACTTTATGGAATAAAGTTTATTTATTGTTAAATTTTGTATTTTGACAATACGATTGATTTCTTAATAGCATTTGCTTTACAATATTATTAAAGAACAGAATTTATTATTTTATTATTTTTACAAATTCTGCAATTCAGCATGTTATGTGTATGCCTGGAACAGTAAGTGATGGACCATGTGATCTCTTAATGGATTTTCTGGGTAGAATTAGTGACGATATAGATAACTGATAGAAGAGACTGATATATTACATGATGTACATATCTTTAGTTTATTTCAAATTCTTGTAAATAAATACAAAGACAATAATTAACAAAGTCAACTATTTTATAACAACTCGTATCGCTCTAATTAAAAATAAATAAATAATAAATATTAAAATTACTTTGTAACCACTTATAAATATTGGAAACGGAAAAATAATTTTTGGAACAAAAATATGAAACAAAGAAAATTAGTTGATTAAACATTCATTTCGTATTGAAAGTAAGACGCAGCTGTTCCAGAAGAGAATCGATAAATCAGAATCGGTAAATCACTCATTGGGTAAAATAAAATTTAGGGAAACGTACGTCTTGATATATTTTTCAAGAATTAATAGGCAATTAAATTTATGCTAAAACAATCTTTCGCTTTAAATTTCATACTTTTTTTTGTTTTTTCATTACAAAAGGGATGAACAATTTTCATTTTCCGTCTGTGGAGAATGTACTCTTTATTTACACCTTTTTGTGACATTTTTTTTTGGAAGGATATAGTTGTAAGACTTTAAAGTTACAAAACTCTTATATAATGATTACTCTAAAATATGACGAAGCAAACATAATTAGACTAAACACGAGTCTGCCGTTAAATTTTCCACAGTTTGGTCCAAGTTAGTTTCAACTGTTATTTCAGTAAGTTTCTGATATTGTGTTTCTGTTCAATTTAAATTACAATTATTATAGTGCTTCAACTTAGATGACTACATTACTTAACTTTAGAATATGCAACGTTATTGTAAATTTTGGATGTATTTCTTAGTACAGCTTTGCTCATATATAACTTTCAGTTGTATTATAATTATTTATAAAAAATCTTATCTTCTTTTCCCACAAATATTTTAACAAGTTATAATATACGCTTAAAACACATATGATTTTCGAAATGTCTTATTAGACATTTCTCTTTATTAAGAGAAATGAACTATTAAGTAAATATGTAAATATATCTACAAAAATTTTAAACCAAATGTGGTTACGTGGAATTATTAGAATTCTATTATAACATAAATCTATGTTTTTTCATAGACAATTGAAAATTTCTGTTAACATATTATTGGAAATAACGGTTTTGTTTAAATAAAATGTCAAGGTATTAACTAGATTAAGCTAATTTGGAAATAATTTGTCGAGCACACGACACGATGGGAAGGACAAAAAGGTCGTGGATAAACCAGCTAATTGAAAACATTTATCTTGCTGACGATTAATTGACCTTATATTGTAGACCATATAAGTTTATAGTAACAAGCTTTACCATAGTCATTTCTATGATAATCGTTGTTACTGTAAATTTTCATAAAAGCTTAAATGGAGTACTCCATAGATTACCGTAGATATTTTAGGATATTTTCATTTTTAATGTTGACATTATAAACATTACACCAACTTACATATTATATGTGACATCTTCCCTAGGTATTCGTTATTTAAGTTGAACGTAACTAGATACTGAATTATCACTTTTCCTAACCCACCATAAATTAGACTAAGCGTGAAACAGACCTGTAAAGTAAAAATAAACTTTCTTGGATCTATAAAAAAATATAATATTTACAAAAACAATTTATTTACAATGTAGCTTAATTTAGCTGATTAGGAGCACCTAATGATACAATTAGCTAGCAAGCTAATTAAATCATTGAGTCTAATATTTAGAAAGGCAGTAATAATCTTCGGGAGACTTAAATCTTTAGTAACTTAACACAGTTTTACTTCTTCAACTATAGATAAGTATTAAGTAGTAAGCAAACAAGTCTAAGGAGACAAAACAGTGAACGAATTGTTTTCATATATATTTATAAGGATATTTATCGTACACATCTCATACTACATATATAATAATAGTAAGCCAATTTAAAGTCTCAAAAATAAATGGACAATGAATACATTTGCATTTCACTAAGCTGCCTGACTCCATACAACGCAAATTACAGGCGGCTCACGCTTAAACGAGACAATGCAAAAAATGACAAATATATAAGCTTTTGTATTATGTGAGCTCACAATAATACTCATTAATAGCATTTTTTTGTAATACCATTTTGTTTCAGACGAAATATTATATTTGTTTCTCATAGTGTGCCGTATTCTGTGGACAAAATATTTTATACAAATAGTAAAGGCTTTTTAAAAGAATATTTAGTCAAGCATTTTATAGCTTTAACCATCTTAGAAACACAATAACTACTACTAAAAACATATACTTAATTATATTATCAAACAAAAGGTGCAATACGTATCCGATTAGTCTGTGAATAGCGCCGATTTCAACTATGAAACCAAGTTAAATAAAACGGTTTAACAATAGGACTAGATGAATTTTTTATTCGAACAACAAATAGTTTTTATAGAAAAACCTTTGATATATTCAAAATAAATTATGTAAGCTTAGCTGTGGCGGCGGTTAGCGACGCTTTTAGATTTATATTTTAATCTATATTTAACATATCTAAAATAAGGTAAATACAATAAATTTATAAAATTTTTAATAATACTTACATACTCTGGTTAGAAAAAACGCGATGTTAAGTTTAGCCACTCAACACGCAATGTCTCAGATTCAGGCGGATAGAGAAGAACTGCGTGTCTTGATACTAGGCCCTCTACTAGCGAGGGGTCAAAATTTAAAGCAAGTAAGCCGATAGATTTAAGGAAACTGGTATATATTTAGGGAAGCCGGTAGATATTTAGCTCCACCACTTAGAGTCTTAAGTTTTTTTAGATGTCAAAGCTTTTTTTTTTTCAAATTTTATATTCCAAATTTTCCTGGCTATCTTTTTTTTACTTTCACACCTATCTTGAGCTAAAATTTTTGCAAACTCAATTACAATTTAAGCACCACACTTTCCTGGTGACCGTTTTTTAGATCTCATACTTTTATTGACTTTGTTTTTTTGTAAAGTCACTCCCAATTTTTTTCTGATTATTTATTGTCATCTTCATATTGGTGTCTCCTATGAATACGATTACTGCAACTAGAATAATAACAATGATTCCAGAAGGATGTTCGCAGCGGCTTGCAGCGTAACTTAGTGCCGGTCGAGAACGTATAGTGACAGCTTGCCAGTTACAAAATCGCTTTAGACCACGGGCGTATCCAAAAACCAAATGTTTGATGTTGTGAAAAGAGTCAGTAGAAAACATAGCTTTTTACAGTGAACATACAGCTGACATTTTATACTTCAGGCGGGTAGATAAGAGAAGACGCCTTACTCTTTACTAAAATTATTAAAATTTTATAAATTCTCTTTCCTTTCTTTTTACTTTCATTTTTTATCAAAATTTTTCTTACTTTAATTTTTATCAAAATTCTATTTATTCTGTTTTTATGTAAATTAACTTCCATACATCAATATTATGTAATGTACACCGCAATGTTCACGGTACACCAAAAATACAAAGTAGCCCTTATTTTGTTTTGGCTAGTAGTAGATCGATATTTGTTTTACTTTCATACATCTTCAGTTAAAGAGAATTAGTTTTTCATTCCTTTCATCAAGATATTGTAGTTTGCATTTTCGCATGTCTGTTGATCGTTCCAAATTAAACTGCTGAACTACTTTTAACGAAAATTGGCATGATCAATGCCGAAGCGCCAGAAAACGACATCGACCGTGATCACTCTGTAAAACTAAGTAATTTTCACAAAAAATATAATAGCAAATGTTGCCACAATTATTAGCATACGGATGCAACCAAAGCGAATCATTGAGTGTTATAAAATAATGAAAACGTAAATTAAGTAACACAATTGAGTAAAAACTCAATCAAAACTTTTTTATTATGAATGAGGCTAAGATGTAGTTGTGGAATTTTAAAGAGAGCGATAAATAATAATTCGAAAAATTTATTAATATTATCAAAGGGTTCGATATATATAAATCAATGACTGACTGATTTCTTAGTGTGATCTTTATTGTAACAAATATTTTTTATTTTATTTGTTTTTATTTATGAAGGATGGCCAGAAGAAAGAAGGACCACCTGATGGTAAGTGGTCATTCGCCCATGGACATCTACAACACCAGAGGAGTTGTAAATGCATTGCCGGCCTTGTGTTGAGAGGGGAGGTGAGGGAAATAATAAAGTGGCCGCAGCAGTTCGTCATCGGAACTACCACATTCTGGGAAAAGAATGGGTGAGAATAGGGAAAACCTGACTTACATGTCATCTAACCAGAACACATTATTAAATATTTGGCGATTCGTCTTTGACATGATAGTGGTCGCGAGCAGACGGAGGACGAACCTCCTACCACCAAACTACTGGGATTCCCGCCTCCTACGGGTTCTACCCAGCGGCGGAGGGGAATTGTATTCTAAACCCGTCCTCTCACAGGGAAATTTTAATGGAGTAAGTGTTATATAAAAGTATCATATTACATTATTTATGACCTACTTTAAAATTTTAATGTTTATATGTATAAAAACAAGAAATGATACAACGGCATCAGTACGGAAGAAACATCTATTGTTATTTTTATAATAAAAACAAAGGTGAAAATCACAATGTGCAAGTTGCCCGTAAAAGCCAAAGTCTCTCATAAATACTCGTATGAGCGCTGCAATCTACCGGAGGAAGTTCGTTTCATTTGCTCTAAACAAAGTGAATTCATTCACTACAAACTAAGGTTAAGCGCGCATTATACAAATATATGCCTTTATATAAACATCGTCATTCATTATATGTTACATTATTTACGAATGAATAAATATCTTAATTTTCTATTACTTTAGTTGTTTTATCTGAGGAAGTTATTTTGTATAACAACACCTGAAAGTCCGATTTTCGTGTCTCCGATGATAATGTCTAAAAAATCTCAACAAAAACTATCAATTAGTATATATTTTTTTATTTTAACGCTTACTTACATTCCCTTTTTTATTATCTTTACTATATATGGCTAATCTCGTTCATAACTTAATTTGCGTGGACTTTATGATTATAACCCTTGCCTGCGAAATGGAATACTGTTTCCATTACTACCTTCCGTAGTTTCTCCTGTAAAACTTAAAATCACGTATTTTCCTGTTCCCGTAGGAATTCCCAATCTTCTTAATGCTCGCTTACACTTTTCATAGAACCAACATGCCAAATTTCAGCTTTCTATGCGCATTAGTTATGGCCGTGCGTTGTTTGTCAGTCACTCTACAAGTTGCAATTAAATTCATTGCTGTTTCTATATAATTAATTTATTACATAATATATTGATCCCATTATTAAGGTAAGGTGATAATTAAGGTGAAAAATATTTAGAAAGCCTAAGAATCCTTTAAACATAACCTTTCAAATAAAAGACAAGAAGGAAGTAGTAGCGCGAGTTGTGCCATAAGTCACATTGCATGACATGCATTTTAAACACGACGGAAACTTTATATGCCGTTAAATGTAAGTGTTTGAACTATTTCCTAAAGCGTTATGAAACATTTTGCTGCTTTTTGTGTAACATTTTGCTGATATTACAAGATTACTGGAACACTTTATTTTCGTTTGCCAATTATAAAATTAAATATATATTTTTAATGAATATCAAATGCATACGCCGCTTATATGTACATATTTATAAACTATTTTACGAAATAAGAAGTATTAAAGGTAAAGTATAAAAAAATATTTACAAAATATTTAAGAAGATTTTTATTATAAAATTAATTTCCATTTTATTGTAATAATCGTCTTAAAATTACATATTAAGTAACGAACAGGAAGTAAGAACACTTCGCGCATACATAAATATTATGGGTCTTCAAAAGTCGCGTAGTAACTGGCTTTATGAATGATATCACTTTTGTTATGTTTTCGAAAACGAGATCGTGTTCATAAGTGTAAAATTTAAATAAGTAAGTGTAAAGTTCTAATTATGGGTGTAACAATATTATAAATATATGGGCATAACAATTAATGATTTACAATAAGATTTTCAGTTTCAGCTTTATGCCAAATTCGAAACATAGCTTTTGAAATTGTATTTCAGTCACTTGTATATAGATACAAAAAAGTCAAATAAAACAGCTAGCATAGTATTCCATTAAATTCCATTTACATTTAAAACAAACAGACGATTTAAGCGTTGCACAAAATTACTGAACCAAATTTAAATGTTATTCAATATTTAAATATAATTCTCATTCGAATAAGAAGTTTAAATAAATATTGTAAAAAAAGTAAGTGCTTTATGTTACTTGTTTCTAAGCTTTGCAACTTTTAGAATCCTGGATAACTTTTACACGATCTTCACACCCTTGTGAATAAATAAAGTTTGTACAAAAGCTTAGTCGCTTCAGATCTTTTACTGCAGATATGTTTAACTTGACTTATTCTTAATACTTTGATCTAAATTAAGGCGACGGTGGTTAATATTTTTAAAATTACGAAAATATTTTTTTATTTTTATTATGAAGATTATGTTAAGATGATTTATTACTACCTTAAACTTTCAGAATTTTAAAAATAAATACTAAATAACATTTATAATTTCAAGTTTTATTCTTTTAGTAGAATATAAAAAACAATTTATAATGAGTAAAATAAATATTAGCAATTCCCTTCATACAAATCAAATTATTTTACTTAATCCGTAACAATAGTGCTGAGTTATCCTTTGAACTCTCTAATGCTCACATTTGAATTTATTACTCAAAGCATTTCCAATGCGTATGCAATCCTAAGCAAAATTTTAGATAGGATTATTATTCAAAATTTTGAAAATTATAATAATTGTATCACTTTACAAATTTAGAATACAGAACCAATACGATACGATACAACGGCATCTCTAAGAAAATTGACCAATCATTATAATGATCTTTACGTATACGTGAAGATAAACTTAATGGTAAACTTTATACCCCTTTTTATGACAATTGTGAGGATGAAAGAGCATGAAATTTGGCGCAGTTTAAGTGTATATAGACAAGAAAGAAGTGTGGAAAACGTTCATTATAACAATGTAATATTTCTAATAAATAGATTAAATTAATAAAACTAGTGTCCCCGTTGACGCGTTAATAACGCGTCCTAGCAACGTATGTATAATATGTCACTTTATATAAATATAGACGCCAAACCATGGTAATGTGTGTAACATTTATTTTATTAACTTTACGTTTTTTTCATGTATTATTTTAAAAAAATACTATCATTCTGCACTCCTCCGCTACATAAACTATATGTGTGCCAAGTTTCATGCTCCTCCGTCCCCGTAATTTTCGAAAAAAGGAAGCCAAAGTTTTTGCTTAGTTACGTATTAATATATAGATAAATATTACACACACTACTATTGGTTTGGCATTCGCTTTTATGTAAAATGACATATTCGTTGCTAAGGAAAATCGTAAACAGGGTCTCTAGTATTGAATAATCGACAAATATTGACAATAATTATTGATTAAATTAATAATTTAATAAGCTTATGGTAGGCAATTTTCTTGAAACATAGTTCCGTACCTTCAGTGAATAAAGCAGGTATGTAATTTGAATAAGACGTGCAACAGAAGTAATGGCAGCAGCGGCACGGAAACGGAAAACGAAACGCGCCAGTATTTACGAGCACCACTTCCGCGCCGCCTTCATTAAGACACGCTGACCAAAAGCCTTTGCAATCCGTATTAAAAGTGAGCCCCCGTTTAATACATTTCATAGCTATTATTTTTAATAAATTGTTATTTTGGGTTTCTATTTTTATAAATAAATTGTGACTAAATATTTCGATATAAATAGTGTAACATGTTCATTTACATCTGAATATATAACCTACTGGCCGGTTTTGAGATAGAAAGAGTTGGGTAGGTGTATACTTGTGACAATAAGTACTTGCTTAATTTGTAATATCTAATTGCATTTCAATTTATTCCGTATGTTGATTTTTTTTTTCCTTATATAAATAACATAATAACTATAAAATTAAGAAATAAAACAACTATAAAATAAATAATACAAATATTTGTTGAGCGACAAGTCAGAACAAATACAAAATTTAAAAAATATAATACAGATAATGTACCTTTGAATATTAAATTCTTAAAAAAACTTTCTATAAAAAATATTTTTATAACTTTTAAAATTATATAAGAAAAATAGCCTATATAAATTCTAAAATAATTATAGGAAATGAGTGCATTTGCAAAGGTAAAATTTTCATTCATTCATAAGAATATGCATATAGCTCACAATACACGTCCTTGAAAATTTCTACAACCTGGTAAAATTTAATAGGATTATTATTCCATCGATTAATGAAGACCTGTCAAGCAACACGACCTCTACACGTCAAAGCCGATACCTTACGCAGCTAATTAACCGACCACAAGATAAATGTCTGCAATCAAGAACCCGGTCACTCCCACATCAAACGCTTACCACGACTTACACTCTAAAGCAAATTACTCGTAAACTTACTCAATAGTTTTACTTCCTCAACATTTGGGAAAGCTCACATAGCTTTTGTTCAACTAGTAGTAATAAGTAAACAGTAGTAGTGTTTTTTATAATTATATAATATAAAATATAAAAGACATTTTTTTGCAATACGCTATAAATTTTGTAATACTTTGAAATATATTTGCTTATACTCTAGGGAGGTCATTTCGATGATGTAAAAAAATACAAAACTTTATCCTGACATAAGACATAATCTATTTTATGTTCTATCAAGAAATATATATGTACCTTTAACCATATTTCCTAATACCTCTGGGTAAATGGGTGATATTAAAATAAAAAGAAACAGTGAAACTGTTTCTTTTTTCATTTTCATAGTCCGATGTAATGAGAGACCTTTTTACCTTTTTTAATTTAAGTATTCATGATTAAGTAAAATTTTGAAAACAACAAATTATATTTCGACATACAGTTCAATAATAGCCTTAAAAAAACAAACGCATTCAATTTAAATTAAGTATTGAGATTGAAATTGATGCTATGTTCTATAGATAAATTAAATTTCTTATTTATATATTTAACTCCTTCTAAGTTATGAAGGATTCAAAAGTGATTCCTTATAGTTCACATAATTTTGCACACGTGTGCTGCATCGCCAGTTCCACTTACAGCCAAGTCTAGATTTCACAAGAAAACCCTTTGTTATAAAAATAATACACTAAGTTACATCTTAAATCTAAGAATCATTGTCATAATTTAGTATTGACAAGTAAAAGAAACAAAAATAAAGCTTTATTACAGAAAAAGTCAAATATACATACATTTATTCAATGTACAATGTACATGGCTCTTTTATCATTGAGCCCATCTAAGGTTGTACCTTTGTGTTTTTTATTTCACTTTCTATGATGAATTTTTACCCGTGGGCATATTTTACCGTCATTTTGGAAATTACAATCGTATGTTACAAACCTTAAATGTTAATATTTTTTGGCATCGTCTTCTGCACACGTAGGTCAGATTTTCGAGTTCAGGGCTCAATCAATGTTTGCAGTGAATATTTGCCTGATCTGGTTTAAAAAAAGCGCACTGTTGTATTTCTTTCTCCTCCACAAAATATACAGAAATATAACAAAAAAAACGAAAATAAAATATCTAAAATATTTTACTTTGAACTGTGAGCTGGATTTAAATTAAATTGTATTTTTAAAATCGATTCCTTTTAAATCTTTATAAAAAAAATTAAATGAACATATAAAACGTAATATGGTAGCTTCTACGATAACCTTAATATACAGCTGGACTCGGCCCCAATCCAATCTCGCCAGTTCATTCTGCTGTGTTCCACGGTTGCTACGTCTGAATACATCGTAAATTAGTAATGAAATCTCGAAATTATTTTTACAGCCTACTTTAATTATTGTAAGAGAAATGAACGTTTTAAAATTTTAATAATTGTCGTTATTCAGTGCTTAAAATTATATCACGATGGTTATTAAAAGTAATGCGTTAAACGGCATAAATTAGACTTTCTAAGATATTAATTTAAGAAATGAAGTACAAATAATACTTAAAGTGACAATATACTGGCTTACCTACATTCTACAATTTTTTGTCGCTAATTTTATCAGAATAGAATTTAATATTTTTCTTAGCATGAAATTGTTATAAATCTCTCTATACGCTTTACCGCTAACGGCGAACTTTCCTAAACAAACTGAAAAATTTAAACATTTTTTTAAATTTACATAAACGAGAGTCACGATTGGTGACTATATCAGACACTATTTCAGAAGACGGCTTAAGAACAGAATAAGTTTCTGTTCTTAATTATTTATTAATAATTAATAAATAATTCTGAAAATAAATCGAATTATCTATATCACTTGTAAAATTAAGTACCTACTTGTGTTCAATAACTAAAAAAACTATGTGGTCTTTAAATTATCACTTCATTATAATATATTACAGATGTTAAAACAACTTAGATTGAAGTACTGAAAACAGGATAACAAGTAGCAGCAGCAGTAGAAAACGTTTTTTTAAGAAAAATCGCCTGACCTACAAAGGTGGACCGATAGTGCATCATTAAAAATGTAAGAATAAATTAAAGAGAACAAAGAATAGTTAAAACTTGCTTGTAATATCAATTTAGAAATATAATTCTACATTACAAGAGCTTAATTTAGTTTGAAACGTAAAAAAATATTGTACACAAAACGTTTCCACAGTATTTATTAAACATACATTTAGCTCATTTTCTGCGTTGCAAAGAACTTTTTCAGGTGCTTTATTAAAATCTCCTATTGAATTGAAATAAAAGCTTCGGAACTGGGGCGGATTTGCTTTTCATAAAAGCCAGTTAATATTAGTCCTGTTTTACTTGGAAAAGCAAAGAGTACGTAGTTTTACTCGCGATTGTGGTTATGTATCCATATTTTTTATACAACATAGAGTATAAAGTAGTATATAAAATATATTTTAAATAAAATTAGAATTGATACTCTTTATATGAAATACAGACATGAAATAAAATATGTTTCACTGAAAAATTAAAATTAAGAATTAAACTTTGCGCAGATAAGATGGTGGTTTGTTATGTCCTGGACTATCTAACTGAAAACCCTATTACTTGAAAACACCACAAATATCAGTAGTATGCACTTCTTTTTCATTTCTTTTTCTCAATTACATATACTAAAATTCTATCTAAAAGATACACGATGATATTAACATTACACATTACAACTGAAATAGGCAGAAGTTTATCTGAAATTGTAACTGACTTATGGCGTAAAGTTGTTTACGCGATATGGCTTTGCTTCTGACACTTGCCAGTAATTAGCTTGAAATTTATTACACACTCATATACTCCTCGATAGCTCTTAAAAGCATATATGTATAAAACGCTACCTGCGGAACAGTAAACAAAGGATAATATCTCACAAGATAATTAACCAATTAGAATCATTTATTTATGGCGCAATTAAAACAGGACGCATTTAAATTTTCCGAAAAGAACATTTACCGTCATTAAAGAATATTTGTTTCGAAGGAGAAAATAGATTTCTTTTACGTTAGTACTTTCTAATAAAAATCGGATCCTGTACTTTTAACTATTTTTTTTTCAATAAAACTAACAAAAAAGCCTTGCTTAAGCTTAGACTATACAAGAATGACAAGGAATAAAATATATAAACTATTGTTCACCCAAATATATTTAAGGAATATTTGTATACCTGTTAAATTTTACTGCATTCGAATATTTACATAAATAAGACATATTTAATTACACTTAACCCTGACATGCGCAAGTGAACAGAACAGTTTAATTCGTTTGCTTATTTTCTGACTAAATTTTAATCTATATTACCTCTGTCGTACTTTATTCATTAGCTCTTATATTATGCTAACGACTTTTGTCGAGTGAAGAATCGCTTAGCTTGCAACGCCTTTTGTGCTATTAATCGCGCATTATAATGTGTGTATATTATTAATTAAATATAAGTATTTAAACTTAGGGGCCATCATGGCGCAGTGGGACAGCATCTGAGTGTAAACGCTATTGGTTGTGGGTTCGATTCACACTCGGGGCAATGATTATATCTAAACTATTTTCATTTTAATACAATAATTAGTGCAACAGTCTTTTTTTTCTGTTTTTATGTTGGTTTAGAATTGTTAGTTAATTTTCTGGAGGAAATTCTAACAAAGATTTTTATTTTCATTATTTCTCCGCTCTGGTAAGACAAACCGCGGTGTTAAGCTCCGCCACTAAACACGCAATGTCTCGAATTCACGCGGCAAGCAGCGAACAAAATTTCCTGACACATGTTCATTTTGACTACCCTGCTAAACGGGATAAGGCGTGAAGATGCTTTCTATCTTATTTAACTGACTTGAGTAGGTACTGTTCTTTTATTTCATTTTTAAAATTTATCATGTTCAAGTTCACGTCAAGTTACTTATGATGTAAAAATGTACGATAAATATATATTTTAATAATAAACTAAATTCATAATTTGGTTAAATTATTAAAATACAAATCCAATGCCGAAAATTAAATGATCCAACTTCCTATTTAACCAATATAATTGACTTTGGTACTGTTCTGACCCTTAAACTTGTTCAATCAAATAATATGGAATCGTCCCAACTTGAACTATTTCATTAGTAACCGAAATTTTGATATTATATCTTTAAAACTATAACCAACTAATCACTATTAACTTTGATACATATTACAAAATTAAAGAATAGCAGTAAATAAATTTTAACTAATTAAATATTATAATAATATATTTTAGATTAATATTTTAAAGCAACAACGCCTGTCATGGCGCAGAGGCACAAGCGTACGATTGTAAACGCGATAGGTTCCATTCCCACTCCAAGAAATAAAAATTTTAAACAATATTTATTATTTTCATTCCCTGGATCTGGTAACAAGGTAAAGCGCGGCGTTTAGTTCCGCCACTGTGCACGCAATGCCTCAAACCGGCGGAGAGTCGGGAACGGAAATGTTGAAGAGAACGGAGTGTCTTAACACTAGGTTCTCAGGTTCCCTCTGCCTACCATACTATATGCGGGTATACAGCGTGAAAAAAAATTAAAGCAGTCATTATTATTCGATATAAGAATTGCAAGACACAAAACTCATGGGCAATAAATATTATAGGGTACTGTATTAATTATTTTATTGAATGTTTTTAATAAAACCGAAAACATTTCGACCCTTTGTTTATAATCTGTACAATCTATGAGTTGTTAAACATGAACGTAACCCGGCCATTGCGATTTCAAAACAAAGAGCTGTCATCAGCAAACAAAAACGTGATTTAGGAGCATAAGAAATGAAGTGAATGGGTTACCTGTTATTGTCGTAATTATAGCTTCCAGCCGCAATGAATATAACGCAATGCTTCCTTTGTTCAGCATATACTACTTAAAATCTTTTTCGCCTTTGCACGTCTTTTCATTTAAAACGTGATGGAGGTTTGGAAGACCGTATGTAACACTGGTCTCACAGTAATAACTGTAAAATCTTTCTACAAACCTAAAAATATTTAAAATTATAATAATAACAATAATTTATTTCATTTCAATTTCAATTATTTCATTACTTACAATCTGGCAAAGTAACAAAATAATTTATTTGAATAGGGACTGATGCCTGAACTAAGATTCCATTTCAGGCCGCCAGTTTCTTCCCCCATAAATCACCATATTATAATGAATACTCCTTTATAAATATCATAATTCACTTTATTTCAGGGAACCCATTTCTTGAAATGCAACTAGAGGTGTTGAATACGTCAGTAGAGTTTCTAAATTATGAATATTAAACACCCACATTCTATAATTATAATTTGCTAAATTATGACAATGAATTTGTATAATATTCCGCGTGCGAGACAGAAAATACATAAACATAGAATCTTTATTTGTTATAACACAATATTATTCACGGATAACCAACGACACAGCTTATTTATTAGTCCCTATTCAGTGAATCGTATTTGAAATTTAATTATCTATTTGTATGACTTTGCTTTTGCACGTAAGAGTATCAATAAAATCATTATATATATTTTTAATGAATACGTTATAATTATACTCTAATATTTCTAACTTCCATTAGCATTTTTATAAAATAAATTTTATATTGCAATCCGTAAGTAATAAGAAATATATATAATATTTCATGTATGATAGGCTTAAAAACAAGAGCCTTGTTCTCCAGCCAACCGCAAATGTCTACAAGAAGACGTTTGAAAGTGGACCAGGAAGAGCAAATATATTTCATTTTCTATATTATCGCAAAAATGTATGTAGCTGTATGTGAGAGTGATATTGAAGTACATGGGACTTTCCACGTAAAGCCAAGAGGTAAAAATGGTATTACAATAAATTATAACTATGATTATATGTGTGCCTTTGTGTGTGAATATATCCAAACCAAAAATATTGAATTGTTTGAGTCGAAACTTAGAGAAATTAGAAGATTTCTACACTAGCAATAGCAAAGGGCCAGAAAACTATAGCAACGGTCGCCGCACTTCCATTTTGTAACAGGCGTAGCTTCTTATTATTATAAGGTGTTGTAACTTTGTGAAATGTCAGTTTATAAAATTAAAGTATTTGCTACAAAATAATAATCGAGTATGTTTCATATATTTATTTATTTACTTCGCAACCCTGTCACTCGTACTCTACTCGAAACTTCTTCGAACTCGAAGACCATACAGGTTCAACATACCTATTAAATTATTACTAAAATAGAAAAATAATCTCAACTTAGTTGGCCCGTCTGCTACACGTGTAAAGTCACAATTGCTTGGCATCAATTACATTATGCGCTGTTAATATGCATTTGTTTTACTTTAATGAATGTTTTCAACATATTGATAAATATTTGTGCTTTTCTCCTTTCATTTAAAAATAAAAAGATAAAACTTATATAATAACATTTCCTAATTACGTAATAACGTTACGTAATAAATATAAAGCCAAAGTCAATAATTTTATTCAAAATATGAAGTGACATGATTCATTATTTTAAAGTTTTTTTAACGATTCACTAAAGCTATGTCTCATACCTAGGAAGAATCGATGCAAGAATTGTAGAGGAACTTTTTTTATAGTCAGCAATGTACAGATATACAATTATTTATTAGTAACAATTTTCCAAGTCATATTACCATTTATAAAAAGAATCATAAGGTAATACAAACGTCTTTCTAAAACTTTTATTAATTGAAATGTGTTCTACATTCCATTTTTAAGGGTTTTCTAGAACCTATTGATAAGCGTACAAATTTTTCCATGAGAGAGTTACTAACTCGATGCAATCGAGTTTCAGAAGCCATGTATATCAGCAATTTTTATATATTTTACTTAAAACACATTATATTTTTAAAGGTGTATTAAGAAGCAACAGTCAATTCTTTAATTTTCCTTAAATTTTTACCTTAAGAATTTTTTGGTGTCTATGTAGGTTATGGGGATAACTCGCTTTCTCAAAATTATGATTGAGTTATAATTTAGTGTTTTCCATATAATGTGACATTGGCGAAGTGATTTATGCTCAACTCGCACTTTCGAAGTGCCGTAATAAAAGAATTGAACTGAACTCGAGTTGAACTGCATTAACCCCAAAAAAGAATGCCACAGAACAATACTATAAAATTAACTGAAGTAAACAAAGAGAGCCACGTCAATTAATGATCTTTTTTTCTATTTACCAATTCATAAGCATAAACTAAATTCGATGCATAATTGATATATTTCAAACAAGCAACAAACAAATGGACCTGTCATAAATATATATATATATATATATATATATATATGTATACATCGAAATAGTATAGATTTATGAATATTCAAAGTTTTGAGTGTATATTCCTTATCTAGTGCATTAAAAATGTTTTTGTTTCAAAACTTAGTGAAGTAAAATTACTGGTATTATAAGGATAAACAACGTAAAAATAACTCCATTAGGGTAATGAAAAGTAGTGAGCTGAGTTCGGTTATCCTCGATTTTTTGTTTTAGAATAGCATCCGGCCCGGCTGTATTTACAGAAATACAGGTCTCAAAGCTTTTAGTTGAATATTTTTGGCAACAATAACTCAACAGTATTGGCTTTTATTGCCACTCTATGTTTCACTTCAAAATTTGCAATATAAAAATTGTTAGTTAGTTCCTTCCGATTTTTAATATTAAAAGATAAACGACAAACATAATATATATTTGTCTTATAAGCTGTTTGTGTAGTGACGCACTAGTTTGTACAAAATTGTTTGGTACAAAAATGAGATCATATATCTAAGTAAACTCGTTGCAAGTTCTGGCCTATTAAACCAACTAACATGTACGTGCAATGTAAAAATATATCATTTTTTGTATTCTATATTCGCTGCGTTTTACGGTTTAACTGCTGTAGTAAAGTTTCATTTTCAAGCCTTAAGAAATAAGGTCTTTGTTGTAGTCGTGCCATAACTGGACGTTTACATTACACGTCCGTCATAAAATGCTTCCTTTTACTGTGTGTTCCAATAAGGCTTTAAGACGTCTGGACATATAACGAAAGGTAAGGCTGTGGGTACATTTAATTTAATTATTTGTATTTGTAAGATAGTAATTTCTTTCATTTCGAAACATTTTTCGTAATTGTGTGTAAACAAAAAAGTTACGAAAATAACTTCATTGTATAAAAAGTAGTGTACAAAAGGTATTTTTTAATACTTTTGTCATTCTCCTTAGAGCTCCTTTTTTACATGGATTCTCGTTAGGTTTTTTATTCCGTTTGAAGGTATTTATTTATCCGTCATAATCTGATATTTATTTATATTCATTAAGATATTATTACCTTGTTTTATATTTAGAGCCAGTTAGCAGCGAAAGTGAAGCGAAAGAAAATTTAAAATTTGTTTAATAATCATTATAGCTCACCTGTCTATTAAAACTAAATATGTATATGTATTTGAAAACTGCTATGAACATATTTGACAAAATATATTTTTTCCAGAAAATTTATAAAGCCATTAAAAAATAGTATTTAATATTTTTAATTAAAGTTTGTGGCAATATGAATAGCATTTGATAGGCCAGTTTTCTCTTTGGGGTTCAAAAATGTGATTTACGATATTGAGGGTGCTTGTTTTTAACGCGTGCAGGTAAATTACGTCGCACTGTTACGACGCTTATTTAGATATTATGAACTGCTGAAATATAAATATATCAACATATTATTTATCATATATCATGGATATAGTAAATTCAAAAGAGAAAGAAACCTTTGATAAGAACTAAGCATATTTTTTTACTTTTTCGAGAGACGTCGAAAGAATGTTGAGTAGCAAAAATCTTTCGTTTTGCTCTTAAAATAACAATTTTATGTATCTACATATAAATATCCCTCCCGCCGTATATGTACATATAACGCCTCGTCGGCGCAGAGGCACAAGCGTGACTGTAAGCGCGACAGGTTAGGTTCGATTCTACTCCAGGAAATATTTCATTTTCTGGGCTTCTCAGCACGCAATGTCTCACCTGGCGTCAAGTGGGAAACGGAGTGTCTTAATATTAGGGTGTTTCCCACCCTGCCATATGTGGATACAGCGTGAAGCTATGTATGTATGTATGTACATATAAATATTTTCATGCGATATAACTATAAAGACTTTGGGTGCGAAGTAATACTCAGCTAAATGTTTTATACTTTCATACGACGAAAGATATGACGAAATTATCACCTGTTATGAAAATACGGATCCTTAGTCGAAACTATAAAGTTGCGTATTGTCACTAAATTCTTCATATGAATATTGTTTTGCCAACAAAACGACTTTCATAATGACATTTACGTTTATATCTCACTGTGATGAATAAATACAAATAAGTTTAAAGAAGACCTTATATATGCTTATATAGTGGGGAAGGAAATTGTTGAAAGAGAACGGACTCATGTAGGTGGCGAGGGTTTCCACTAAGTTTTAATGGGTGGTATCAGACTTACTGAGGGACTCCTCAGAACTGCTCGGAAGGATGGTACTGTGGGACTCCACAGTACCATCCTTCCGAGCAGTTCTGCTCTGCGAAATAAGCATTTCCAAACGAGAAAAAAAAGAAAAGCAATGTGTGACTGCAAGCACGCCATGGGTTCGTATATATTAAAAAGTAACCCTTAAAAGAGTAGCGTTGATATTCATCACTCAACTCTGAATTTAAATAGAAAGTGGAGAACGAAGAAAATTCAATCCAATTTTCAATGTCCTCGGATGGTAAAGCAAGCAAGGGTAATAAAGTCCATGCAAACGAAGTAGCGGGCATTCACTAGTATAAAATAAAAATAATATTCAGAAATAGTGTAACGAAGCTATTCTAAGCCGTTGTCACTGGAGATGATTTACGTGACTGTTTCACGTGTTTAGTTTAGAATAGTAAATCATAGTTAAGGTTCCTTTCCAAACAATTTTGGTATAGTAACTCATAATTTCTTATATTTTCTTGTTCATATTGGTAGTATTTTAATGTAAATTAATTAAAAAATATTTTATATACTCGTATACCTGACTTTGTAATGATGAATTTCTTACAATGTATTTCAACTATCAATGTTTACACTTTTGACAACAACAAGTTTATATGGGATGATTATTATTATTTATTATATTCAAACATCTCACCCCCCTTAAATAAGTAGAACATGAATTTCACGTGAAGCAAAGAGACTATAAAAAGCTCATTATTTATATAAAAATGCTGGCAGAAATATTTCTTCGATGATTGAAAAAATAAGGTAAAAAGCAAAAAAGTTTATCAGAATAATTTAAAATTATTAAGATTTATTAATTAAGAATAAATGATTAGGAGCAGGAAAATACATCACTTAATCACACTGCTAAGCTAAATAAATCAATCATAAAAATGAAAAAAAAAAGAAACAGAGGAGACAAAAAAATAATGTTAGTTTCTACTTGGTTCGAATATGTCGAGGCTGAGGAGGCTAGACAATATGATATTTAAAAAAGAAAGGAGTGTTTTAACACTAATTCTCCGGTTCTCTCTAGCGTGAAGCGTATATAGTACGCGTAGCGTGATATAGCGTGAAGCTAAAAAACAATATATAATTACTTTATTGATACACCTACTATTCATCCCTGCAATCATCAAATCATCAGGTCATAGCAAGATAACAAAACAATTTTTAAAATGTTGCTACCGATTTTCACAATATAAATTTTGGGAATGCTGCTGTCGCCAGTCTAGTATACTTGTGCTTTTTGCATTACGGTATACCACATCAATACAATATTTCTTTATAAATGACAGAATATGTATATCGTAATTTTTAAATATATGGAAGTCAGGAGGACCTAGTGTTAAGAGACTGTCCGCAGCTTTCTGCCAGAATTCGAGATATTGTGTGTAAATCAACAATCAAAATAGCGGAAATCAACGCTGTGCTTTATCTTTCCTCTCTGTCATAGCGGAGAGGTAAAAATAATTATATATAATCATTGCCCCAAGTGATATCGAATCCACAACCAATCGCATATATACTCACACGCCGTCCTAATGTGCCCCGATGGCATCAAGTATTTTTATTTACGTTAAATTTAATTTTGGGCCTAATTAAATAAAGTTTATTAGGAAAAAAATTGAAGTTAACATAAACAAAAAATACTTTGGCAATTGCGAAAGTTTTAATTGCAGTGCAGCGTCGACCGTGGACCGATAAAATAAAGAAATCGTCATCTTGTAATCGCTATATGGTTATAAGAGACGCGCTGGACAGAAACCGGCGGAGGCTGATCATCCGCTCCAGAAACAACCATGATGTTATCCACAAACTTCAGACTTAATGAACGACTATGAAGATTTGTTATGCTCCGTCAATACATACCAGTAATCTTATTACGAATACAAAAAAATATTTTTACTGTAATGAAAATTTAACTTAATTACGAAAGACATAAATAAAAAACATATACAATATTTGCGACTTAATTTAATTTTTATGTATTTTACTTATCACCATATAAATTGCATTTACACGTACAAAATGTAATATTTTGAAGGTTTAAAACGTAGCTCAACTGGCAAACTTGGCTATTTGCCAAACGAGTCAACGTTGCCCGCGTCACCTCCCAGCAGACTAAAAAAAGTTTGGCAGTATGGACCAGCGGTGCAAAGCGCTGAAATCATAGCTAAAAAAAGTCAAAAAACTTAAACTACAACCTAAGTAATAAGTTAAAAGTTTACTTTTATAAATATAATATTATTTAATCATATTAAATATATTTCGTAAAGAATTAAGTAAGTATTTTACTTCAAAATAGGTAGTATATAGTACCATGTAGGATATGAATTCGCATTCCTAATCTATTTTTTAAATTTGCTAGCATCTGAGAGCACATGATGCTTGTAAATTCACATCACACTATATATTTAGTTCAGTTTAGTTATAAAATTAAATATCCATTATTATATACATTTATAATAATGGATTTTATATGATTGAATATTTTTTTAATTTCCTTGCTCTAGTAATAAAGTAAAGCGCGGCGTTGAGTTCCGCCACTCAGCACACTATGCTTTAATTCGGTGGTGGGGAACGGAAATGTGAAGAGAACGGAATGTTTTAACACTAGGCCCCAGGTTCCCTCTGCCTACCCCGCTATGTGCGGGATACAGTGTAAAGTTCAGTCATATATTTAGGGCTTTTGAGATACTAAATATTTATATATGAACTGATATTTACTGATATGGTATGGTATGGTAGGAGGTTCGTCCTCCGTCTGGCTCGCGACCACTATCATGTCAAAGACGAACCGCCAAATATCTTATGATGTGTTCCGGTTCGATGGCATGTAAGCCAGGTTTTCCCCTTTCCCACCCATCCTTTCCCCAAAATGTGGTGGTTCCGATAACGGACTACTACATTATCCTCCCTTTCCATCTGAATCCTCTAGGTTGGCAACGCATCTAGTACATCTCTTGTGTTGTAGATGTTCATGGGCGAAGGTAACCACTTACCATCAGGCGGTCCTTCTGCTCGTTTGCCATCCGGTATCCATAAAAAAAAAATGGTTAAAAAAATTCTATAAGGGTTTAAAAAATGGCATTAAGTGT
>JAKGSA010001264.1:54645-82200 GCA_033558755.1 Philaethria dido | reverse complement strand
AAAAAAAAAAAGTAATTCAGTCAAAATCTGACGATTATTTTTAAGTTATTCGCAATCATTTCATTTCAAGCTTTTTTTTTCTTTTTGGTTAAAATTTAAATTTGTATTAAAACAAAAGTATTTGAAACTGTAACTTAACGGGACTAAGCTCTTAACACAATCTAGTTTGTATTGATACAGTTATCAGTTCTATATTTAGTGATCGATACAGGTTTGTTACTTTCAACATAAATATATGGATAACATCATATATCTCTCAAATAACTTTATGATAACAAGAGCGACAGTGTCACTGTATTGGTTGTGGGTTTGATTTCCTCACGGAATCATCATAACTAGTGGTCCCGGTGACGCGTTAACAACGCGTTGTCTTTAGCCATGTATGTATGTATCACTTTATATAAGCGTGAATGTCAAACCATGGTAGTGTGTGTAACATTTATTTTATTAGTTTAATATACTTTTTACGCATTATTTAAAAAAAAAAATAGCATTCTGCTCTCCTTCTCTATATAAACTATAAGTGTGCCAAGTTTCATGCTCCTCTGTCCGCGTAATTGTCATAAAAAGGGATTTTTTTCTTCACTTATTAAGTTTTTGCTTCACTTACTTATATATATATATTTGTATAACTTCACGCCGTATCACGTATATAGAAAGGTAGGCAGAGAGAACCAGAGAACCTAGTGTTAAGACACTCCGTTCTCTTCGCCGAATTGAGGCATTGCGTGTTGAGTGGCAAAACTCTACGTAGTCCTTATCCTATTAACATTATAAATGCGAAAGTTCGTGAGGATGGGTTTGTTACTCAATCGCGCAAAAACTACTGAACGGATTTGAATGAAACTTTACAGTAATACAGCTTATACATTAGAATAAAATTAAATTTACAATATATATAAAAAGAGTAGTAAGAATGAATAAAAGTATAGTAATAATGAAGAAGAACGTGCTCACACGGTTTGGGAACGTCGAGAGGATGAGTGATGAAAGAATGCTGAGAAAGATATATGAAGCAAAGGTGAGCGGTAAGAGACCTTCGAGAATACAGCATCAATGATACTGGAGCAGGGTATGAATGAAGAGGTTGATGACTGTGGACGAGGCGAGAGAGGTATGCCAAGACCGTAGCGTTTGGCACTCCGTTCTCTGTGACAACCCCGCTAAAGATAAAGCATAAAGCTAAGTAAATAAAATAGTTTTTATCAACACGTTAAGGTGTACGTCTGTTGGGTTTTGTTAAAACAAAGGGGTAGAGAAGAAATAAATATGATGATGTAACTAGCTCAATGCTATAAATTGGGAACAGACAAACAGTAAGTCTTTTATTACACGTTGCTTGTAACAAATAAAAGATTTTTTTCCTTTTTTTTTTAACTTCACGCAGTATCATGCATATAGCAGTGTAGGCAGAGGGAACCAGAGAACCTAGTGTTAAGACACTCCATTCTCTTTCAACAATTCCGTTCCTCACTTTCCGTCTAATTGAGGCATTGCGTGTTGAGTGGCGGAACTCAATGCCGCGCTTTGCCTTGTTACCAAACCCAAGAAATGAAAATACTAAATTTTACATTTCCTGGAGTGGGTATCGAACTCACAACCTGTATCATTTACAGTCGCACGCTTATGCCTCTGCGCCACGAGAGGCAAAAAGAATATATAGTTTGAAATAAAAATCAATGTGTCTGAAGAAATCGTATACCTTCATGGAACAGTAACTCTGAAGTGGACACCAAATACTTCACAGTATTGATATATAGATAACAGTCGATAGTGTTGTGATAATATCGATAACTTGTTTATTTTTTACTTTGTATTTATATTAATATATGACCACGCTCATAAAACATAAGCCTAGTTATAAATAATGCACAATAAAAAAATATAATAAATATCAGTATTTTCTTCATAGAAATGACTCAGAACGTATATGTACATACATACATACATAGCTTCACGCTGTATCCCGCATATAGCAAGGTAGGCAGAGGGAACCTAGTGTTAAGACACTCCATTCCCCACTTTCCGCTGAATTGAGGCATTACGTATTGAGTGGCGGAACTCAACGCCGCGCTTTGCCTTGTTACCAAACCCAGGAAATGAGAAGTTCCATTTCCTGGAGTGGGTATCGAACCCACAACCTGTCGCATTTACAGTCGCACGTTTGTGCCACTACGCCACGTTAGGGGTTTTATAGCATATTTGTAGTGTATAAAAATAATTTTAGTAATTAAAAATCTTTTAAAAAAAAATTAACGCTAGGCTACATAGTGACTGATAGACAACGTACACGCGAAACTACTGCACATAGAGGGTTGAATTTTTTAATTTGAAATCTTGGTATGCTTTTTTTCTTTCTTTTGTACCCTGTATCCCTCACAAAGCAGGGTAGAAAGAGGGAACTACTTTTTAACATTTCCGTTCCCCACTTTCCGCCGAATTGAGGCATTGCGTGCTGAATGGTGGAACTTAACACCGAACTTTGTCTTGTTATCAGAGCGAAGAAATCAAAATACTAAAAATATTATTTTTAATACATTCATTTCCTGGAGTGGGAATCGAACCCACAGTTTGTGCCTCTTCACCACGAAAGGCCTATATTTTTATTTGATAACAGAAAAAAATCTTGAAATTCCGACGAAGACGGAAAGAAACGCCTTTTTCTTTACAAGCACACAATGTCACGGGATACAGCCAGTACGTAGTATTACGTTAGATTAAAAACATACATGAGGCAATAAAAAAGAAACTCGACGAAATTGCATCTGCGTGTTTCAATCTCACAGATAAAACAAATAGGTCACTTATAGTAAGATTATCATTATGATTGACGGCAGAGGACATGATTGCATGAAGCCGAAGGTCGCAGGTTCGCTATCTCGATTGACACACAAGTGCTTCAAACTTACCAAAGAATAACGAGGAATAGGTACAGAGTTAACTTGTACGGGGTAGAGGTAGGCGCGAGAGGTATAACAGCGAAATCTCTCTATAATCTACTAAAAGATCTCAGCCTGTCTAGAAACTATTATCATTCGCTAGTATGTAACTCTGAGACAGAATTAGTAGGTTCTTTTCAAATTTGTTTTACCATTAGTTATTATTATAGCTGAAAAAATATGTATATATAAAAAAAACAATGCCTGTCGTGGCGCCGAGGCACAAGCGTGCGAATGTAAGCGCGAACGGTTGTGGGTTCAATTCCCACTTCAGGAAATGGAATTTTTCATTTCCTGGGTTTGATAACAAGGAAAAGAAAGTTGTACAGATGTTAATGTGTGGAATTAAATGCTGTTGATGCTCGCTCAGGCTTATCGTTGCTGTAAATTTATTATAAAATTTTATTTGAAAAGAGCAACTGTTGAATTTGTTGCCGGCTCTTCTCAGCAGAACTGCCTTCCGAGCCGGTGGTAACTTCCGTTAGGACTGACACTACTGACATCTTTTGTAAATTGACAATTCAAAAGTGCTTGTAATAGCCTATTTGATAAAGAATATTTTGATTTTGATTTTAATTTTGAAAGCGCTGCATTGAGTTCCACCACTCAGCACGCAATGCCTCAGTTCTGCGAAAAGTGGGGAACGGAGTGTCTTAAGTGTAGGTTCCCTCTGCCTACCCTGCTATATGCGGGATATAGCGTGAAGCTATGTATGTATGTATGTATGCAAAAAAAAACAAAGAATTCAGACAGATAAATATATGTTTGAGAAACTATATATCATCAGTGTATCTAATCGTTATATAACAACATGTTATACCTAGATTAGATACTAATAAATATTAGCCTAACACATATTTATTTAATTTGAAAATTAGGATTTTAACAAAAAAAGAAAACAGACTTCTAATAAAATGCGCTGAAAAGTAAAATTATTACGAATAACTCAAAAACTACTTGTCAGATCTGAACTAAATTTAAATTGGACTACATCAGAAACACTAGCTATCATATAAAGAAAGAATCATCAAAATCGGTTCATCCAGTAAGTTACGCGGTAACATATATTTTTTTTAACTGCACGCTGTATCCCGCATATAGCAGGGTAGGCAGAGGGAACCCGAGAACCTAGTGTTAAGACACTCCATTCTCTTTCAACAATTCCGTTCCCACTTTCCGCCGAATGGAGACATTGCGTGTTGAGTGGTGGAACTCAACGCCGCGCTTACATAAAAACAACATATATAAAAAACATATACAGTCGAATTGCGAATCTCCTGCTTTTTTGAAGTCGGTAAAAACTAGCCTAAAGCTAAAGGCTATTTAGAAGAGAATAGAATAGACTTTATTGCACACAAGAGAAAAACAAAAAGAAAGTGGATATTACAATATAAATGCCTGTATGCAAAGGCGGTCTTATTGCTTCAAGCAATCTCTTACAGACAATCTTTGGTGAACATAGGATAAAATGCAATAAGTAAAAGGGGAAGAACGTTACTAAAAAAACTCTCACCCATGATCCTCGTCCTCCAGCAGCTGATATTTAATTCCTCGGGAAGGCATTTTGCTACAACACTTGGAACACTTTTGAACACTTCAAATTATCATAATTGTGTACACTTTCACTGCACTTCACTTCACTTTTTAAAGTGTATTTTAGAGTAAAACGAGGCTTACTTTAATATACTATTTTTAATAAAAAGTATCTACAGAATAAAAAATCATTATATTTTACACAATTAGAAAGAACCTAGTGTGAAGGAAATCCGTTCTGCACTTTCCGCCCGAATTCGAACTATTATTAAATGGCGGAACTCAACGCCGCGTTTCGTCTTACCAGGGCGGAGAAATGAAAATAATTTTAATATTAATCCAACCTACAACCAAACGTGTTTAACTAATTGAAGATATGAACGATATATAGGCAAATTCGGCAGTTTATGGATAAGAAGGTAGGATGAGTCTGCAATATTGTTCATATTTCCACACGGCACAGTATGAGTGCATTTAAAATAGCCTAAGTCATTTGTTAAAGTACAAGAACAAAATGTTTGTAACTTTTTTATTATTATTACTTTTTCACTAATAAATAATTGGTTTTTTTTTTATCTTCACGCTGTATCCCGCATATAGCAGGGTAGGCAGAGGGAACCTGAAAACCTAGTGTTAAGACACTCCGTTCTCTTACAACAATTCCGTTTGCCACTTTCCGCCGAATGGAAGAATTGCGTGCTGAGTGAACTCAGCGCTTTGCCTTGTTACCAAACCCTGGAAATGAAAATACTAACATTTCCTGGAGTGGGAATCGAACCCACAACCTGTCGCGTTTACAGTCGCACGCTTGTGCCTCTGCGTCACGACAGGCGTTAAATAAATAATTAAGGAGTATTGATTGGGGAAAAAAAAGTCTCGCTGAGTTTCTTGCGCCGGTTCTTCTCAGGTCTGAGGCATTAAATTTAGTGAACCGGTGGTAAATTATTTGACGTTCAAAACATGAAGCATGTAACTTCTTACTTTGAATAAAATTATTTGAATTTGAATATAACTATAAATCTTTATGTTTTTGTTTTTGATAAACTAAGATTCCGCACACAAAGAGCTGAAATCATAACTTTTTTACTTTGGATCTCAAAAAAATATTTATTTAAGGAAAATAAATAAAAAGATTGGCGAAAGTTTCTTTTACAAGGATTTTCTGACATATTGTATATATGGACAGTTTAGTTCGGTTCAAATTAATTATCATTAAATGAGGAAAAAATAAGAGTAGACAATCTTATGAATCGCGATGAAGTAAGAAGAGAGAGCAGTGCTTGGGACTTAGGACCTAAGTGTAGGCTTAACGGGGGCCCTTTAAAATCCATTACCTCTCGCCTTCACTGCCCTCGCCCTTCTACCTAACTAAATTGAAAAGGCCCTACTAATGCCACCTTGCAAATATATACTAAAATTACTTAAATAGACAAAGACTGCTAAGACAAAGCGCGGCGTTGAACTCCGGTATATCACACACTGTTTTGATTTCCGGTCGAAAGCCGGACGTAGTGTCCAGACACTACGTTCTCTCTAACTACGTTACTATACGAGGGTAAGCTAAATTAGAAATATACAAACAATAATGCAGAATCACTCTTACCTAAATCTCAGACCAAAAATAATATATAAAAAACAGAGAGACCGCTCCCTCCATTTCTACGCACTCACTATATATAAAAAAATATTTTTCTACAAATATTTTATGACAAAGTAAAAGGGATTAACTAAAGCCAGCCGTATCTTTAAACTAAATTGCGTACAAAACCGATACGGTGTTGATATCAAGATGTCACTGATAGTTACTAAGGGCTTTTCTTCATTAAAAATCTATATATAATAAAAATTACGCACTGCGTCGATAGTAGAGAACAGAGTGACTTGATACATGGGTCTTAGTGACCTTTTGAAAAAAATGTCAAGCTGCATTAGTTTTCAGGCGCCTTTCGTGGCGCAGGGTTGTGGGTTCGAGACACACTCCAGGAAATGGTATTTTTTATTTCCTGGGTTTGGTAACAAGGCAAAGCGCGGCGTTGAGTTCCGCCACTCAGCACTTCGCAATTCGGAGGAAAGTGGGGAACGGAGTGTCTTAACACTAAGATCCCTCTGCCTACTCTGCTATATTTGGGACACAGCGTGAAGCTATGTATTTATGTATGTATGTATTTTGCAAAAAAGACAGAAACTAAATTTCGCAACTAGGAAGAATTTACAGTCAAGACACTCCATTCCGCCCAAAAACGAGGTGTTCCCTAATAAGTGGTGGAACACAACGCCGCGATTTGCCTTACCAGGACTTATATAAATGCAATCGTACTTTCCTACGGGAATTGAACCTACTGCCCTCCAGTTCCCTAAAACATAATATAATATAATATTTCCACAAAAGTGTGAAAATGGCCTTATAGAGAGATAATAAGGTTGGTCCCGTGTGAAACCGTGCACAAAACAATAATATGTTGTTCGTAGATAAGATTCCTTATCAGAGACCTATTTAGTAATTAATATTAGTATTAGTACGCGAATAACCGTGACGGTACAGATGTTAAGCCATGGTGGTAGGAGGTTCGTCCTCCGTCTGGCTCGCGACCACTATCATGTCAAAGACGAACCGCCAAATATCTTATGATGTGTTCCGGTTCGATGGCATGTAAGCCAGGTTTTTCCCCTATCCCACCCATCCTTTCCCCAAAATGTAGTGGTTCCGATAGCGGACTTCTACATTGTCCTCCCCTTCCATCTGTATCCTCTAGGCTGGCAACGCATCTACAACGCCTCTGGTGTTGTAGATGTTCATGGGCGAAGGTAACCACTTACCATCAGGTGGTCCTTCTGCTCGTTTGCCATCAGTTATCCATAAAAAAAAATATATATATATCTAGGCACATTTTGGTAGAACTGTCATGACATAATACAGAGAGTGAGAGAGAGGAAGAGATAATTGAGATATTTTTACTTATGTATGTTACCGTATTACTTTGTACTGAGTAAACTAATTTTGATTATACTTGTTTTATATGATAGTTAGTAATTCCATGATGTGGTCCCATTTAAATTTAGTTAGGATCCGACGATTAGTTTTTGAGTTATTCGTAAACAATATCACTTCTTAGTAAATTTGAATTTTATTGAAGTCGGTTCCCTTTTTATTAAAATCTTATTTCCATAATTTATTCCCAACCCATACGCCGGGAACTTAACTAGTGCCCCGTTAACTACGTGTTGTGTTTAGTTGACGCGTTAACAACGCGTTGTGTTTACCAATGTTATGTCGTTTTATACAAACATGGATGTCAAACCATGGTAGTGTGTGTAACATTTATTTTATTAATTTAATAAACTTTTTCTGCATCATTTAAAAAATATTAACACTCTGCACTCGTTCGCTATATAAACTACAAGTGTGCCAAGTTTCATGCTACTCCGTCCGCGTAATTTTCGTAAAAAGGGATCCAAAGTTTTTGCTTCACGTATTTATATATAGATATACCCATTGTACCACTCTCAATTCACTAATACCAACAAAAGTCATTGATAAAAATATCTACCTTATTATCTATTACCTAATATATAATCTATCATCGAATCCGGACAAATTAAAAAAAATATATAATGTTAAAATATATATTACATCTATATATAAAGTGGCATATACATACATTGCTAAAGACAACGCGTTCTTAACGCGTTAACGGAAACTCTAGTACTCATTAATATAAGATTTTTTTTAACTTAATATCAAATCAAATACAAAAATATCAGTAAAGAACTAAGTCGGAATTAACAAAACATTGCACATTGGAACGGCAAGTGAAAGTATTACGCGATCCAAATTATACCAGCATTCACTTCAAGAGGCGTGTGGAAGGTATTTATAATGAAACTAGCTTGAGCATGCGGTTTTGTTCACGTTTATTTAGTTTTTTGTTTTGTTGTTTCAAACTGTTATATATAATATCATAATATATAGGCCGTTGCTATAGAAATATATATATATAAATACGTTAAGCAAAAACTTTGGACCCCTTTTTACGAATATTACGCGGACGGAGGAGCATGAAATTTGGCACACTTATCCTTACTAATATTATAAATGCGAAAGTAACTCTGTCTGTCTGTCTGATTTTGATGAAATTCGGTATGAAGATAGAACTATACTTGGGAAAGGACATAGGATACTTTTATATCGCGAAAAAAATGATAGAGGGGGTGGTGGGATGAGTTTGTATGGAAGTTCCTTATTGTCAAACATAAAATCATGTAAGATTGTTCAACTGTTTACAACTTCACCACATAAACCACTTAAACAATTTTGACAAATAGTCTAGACCATGGGAAAGACTATAGGGTACTCCTTATCATATCGCGCAACATAACCGAATTTCACGCGGGCGAAGCCGCGGGTGGAAAGCTAGTAGTTTATATAGCGAAACAGTGCAGAATGATAATATTTTTTTAATATAACACATGAAAAAATATATTAAATTAATAAAATAAATGTTACACACACTACCATGGTTTGACATCCATGTTTATATAAAATGACATATACATACGTTGCTAGGACGCGTTATTAACGCGCCAACGGGGACATTAGTTTATATAAAGACAATCGAAATCGTTTTTGTTTTTCAATTTTAATTTTTAATTGATTGAATAGTTATTATTCCATTCTAACATAATATTTTTCGTAATTTCTAAGAATATTTTAACAAAGGAGAACGGAGTGTCTCACTCTACGTTCTCTTTGTCACCGTCTACCGTCTATACGGGATAAAACGTGAAGCTGCTTCACGCTGTCGTGTGTGCGTGATATCGCCTGTCGTGGCGTGTTTTAAGCTGTCAGTCGTTTTAAGTGAAACTATTTTACCGTAATAATCGCGTATTTTGTTATTTAGGTATACTTTTTAAATGACCTCAAAAAGGAGCTTCTCAATTCGACTGTATTTTTATTATGTATGTTATAGCATTACTTTTTACTAAGTGCAAAATCCCGCATATAGCAGGGAACCTAGTGTTAAGACACTCCGTTTCCCACTTTCCGCCGAATTGAGGCATTGCGTGCTGAGTGGCAGAACTCAACGCCGCAGTTTGCCTTGTTACAAGAGCGAGGAAATAAAAATACCAAACAACCCACAACCTGTTGCGTTTACAGTCACGCGCTTGTGCCTCTGCGTCACGACAGGCTTCTTTCTTTTTTTTTTGCTGAAATTGTAATGAGAAAACCCTGCGTTTCGAAGACTTATTATTACAATATTTTCTTACGCTAATAGATAGATACAGGTGAAGCTAATAAAATATAAATATAACTCCTATCTCATACGAGTATGTGTATTAACTTTATTATGAAAACAGTTATGATTTGCATACAATTGTATTATTGTAAATTGTCATTGCCTTTGTCTTTAACCGACTTTGAATATAGAAAGTTCATTCATTGAAATATATATTGACTTTGATGGTAGTCAGAAAAACTCTAGTGTCCTTTCTATGCTTACCGTTCGAAATTTAGACATTGCGCGTTGTAAAGTGGAACAGAACGCCGTGCTTTGTCAGAGGGCATCAAAGAACCTAATGTTAAGATACTCCGTTCTCTTATAACATTTCCGTTCCCCACGTTCCGTTCCGTTCTCCGCCATTTTGAGGCATTGTGTGCTGAGTGGCGGAAGTCAACGCGCTTTGCCTTGTTACCAGAGCGAGGAAATGAAAATACTAAATATTATTTAATATTTTCATTTCTAATGTACATTTAATTATAATGCCCTAAATTTCCCTCGTGTGAATGAAATGGGAATCGAACCCACATCCAAGTGAGTATACAGTCAAACACTGTTCCATTGCCACACGATATCCTCCTAGCTAATAATACGTACTTAAAATCTTTACTTTCCCATAGAACTGCGAAAATAAAAAAATATGCAATACTTTCACTAAGTGGGGAACAGGAATGTTAAAATAAAAATATATTTAGAAAACGTATAAAAATTTGAACGCAGCGGGACTCGAACCCGCGCCTCTTGTCTCCCGTCCAAGCGCTCTGACCACTACGCCATGCGTTCTATATCCTGCTGCGGCGGAATTCTTAAACTATTGTTACAACTTATTTATGTTGTTAGCATCTCTGTAGAGAGATTTTTACAAATTTCTGCTACCCAAAGATCATTTCAAAGACCAATCATTTGGCAAGAGAGAATGCTATTTATTAAATATTTTTTTCTCAGCTTTCGCTGCGTTCAATTTTTTATACGTTTTCTAAATATATTTTTCGTTTCCTAAGTGTGTGAGTGTCAGTTTAAAATTTCAAAAAAAATAAAAAAATGTTAAAAGAGAACGGAGTGTCTTAACACTAGGTTTTCAGGTTCCCTCTGCGTACCCTGCTATGTGCGGGATACAGCGTGAAGTTAAAAGAAATACCCTCAGATATGCACGTCTACATTTATAATCACTAATGTACCTCTATAAGACAAAATAAACTCTATGAACAATACAATATAAATAAGATAACAATGAAATAATAGCTAACATTAGTTCAACACTCATTATCATAATGTAAATAAAGTCACTGGTTCGAATCCTCACTGTACAAATATTTGTATGTTAATTTATCTCTATTACCCTAGAGAAGAAACGCCTTAACACTTCTTGTTTTAGAGAGGGGAGCTCTCGGCTGCTTTAGGATTTGTGACCCAAGTGTAGTCGTAAGGGGCCCTTTTAATATAAATGCTCGCCTCCGCTACTCAAGCTCCTCTCTCTACCTTACCACCTAACTAAATAAGTAGATAAATAGAATGTCTAGGAATAAGCTTAGTTAACGTGTACGCGGTAGAGGTAGGCGTGAGAGGTATAACAGCGAAATCTCTCTATAATCTACTAAACCCTGTGACGCCTGTCGTGGCGCAGAGGCACAAGCGTGCGACTGTAAACGCGACAGATTGTGGGTTCGATTCCCACTCCAGGAAATGTAAAATTTAGTATTTTCATTTCTAGGGTTTGGTAACGAAGCAAAGCGCGGCGTTGAGTTCCGCCACACAAAGCCTCAATTCGGCGGAAAGTGGGGAACGGATTTGTTGAAAGAGAATGGAGTGTCTTAACACTTAGTTCTCTGGTTCCCTCTGCCTACCCTACTATATGCGGGATACAGCGTGAAGTTAAAAAAAAATCTACTAAAAGATCTCAGCCTGTCTAGAACTATTATCATATCTCTAAGTTGTCAATGCATTTATAACATCTTTGATGAGTAGTGTTGTAGATGTTCATGGGCGGTGGCCCACTTACACCATCCAGATTGGATCTTGCTTGTACCTTGCTTGCCATAGTTGGAAATTACTTATCATAAAAAGAAAGTAATATTACCCCAATGGGGCCCCTAAAGCCTACACTGGGTCGCTCGTCCCAGGTACCAACTCTCTAAGCTGGTCAACATAAAATTGGATTTGTAGACTCCTTGGAAAGTATAAGGAAGCACTAAATATATAATAACAAAGAGGATTTATGAAAATTTCTATGATAACAGGAAAAGAAAGAATAGTATGTTTGATAGCTTTTTTTTAACTTCACGCTGTATCCCACATATAGCAGGGTAGGCAGAGGGAACCAGAGAACCTAGTGTTAAGACACTCCATTCTCATTCAACAATTCCGTTCCCCACTTTCCGCCGAATTGAGGCATTGCGTGTTGAGTGGCGGAATTCAACGCCGCGCTTTGTCTTGCTACCAAACCCAAGAATCATTTCTTGGGTTAAATACTAAATTTTACATTTCCTGGAGTGGGAATCGATCCCACAACCAGTCGCGTTTACAGTCGCACGCTTGTGCCTCTGCGCCACGACAGGCGCTATAATATTAGTATGAATTGAATACCTAAACCTAGCGGTATACTAGACCTAATCGTATCAAGGACGTTTCCTTAATGTTAACTATATATATAAATATAAATTTTCCCTATGCGGATTTATATTTATGACCCACACTTGACATTGAATAAGATCAGTTTTTTAGTTATTAATAGTAACTAACCCCGTAGACGCGTTAACAACGCGTTGTCTTTAGTAAGTTTGATATGTCACTTTGTAATAAACATGGATGCCAAGCCATGGTAGTGTGTAACATTTATTTTATTAACTTAATATACTTTTTATGCATTATTTAAAAAAATATATTATCCTTCTGCACTCTTTCTCTTCATAAAATATAAGTGTGCCAAGTTTCATGCTCCTCCGTCCGCGTAATTTTCGTAAAAAGGGATCCAAAGTTTTTGTTTCACGTATTTATATATAGATTTATTAGTAATATCTTGAAAATTATGTATTTATTTTATGTCAAATATAACTTTCCTGTTCTTTATATATAACATATATTTGTTTAAAAATAAAATAGGAACATCGATATGACTATCGATTACTGATAAGTGATAACACTTGTTCTAGCGAAAATTTGTAATTATTAAGATAATTAAGGAATTCTTAACACTTTTTCCTGCAAGAAAAGGTAAAGAGGGAAATACATACATAGCTTCACGCTGTATCACGCATATAGCAGGGTAGGTAGAGGTATAACCTAGTGTTAAGACAGTCCGTCCCACTTTCTCCGAAATCACCACCACCATGGTTTGACATCTATGTTTATACAAAATGACATATACATTACTAAAGACAACGCGTTGTTAACGCGTAGACGGCGACACCAGTATCTATATAAAGGTCTTCACTAATGTGCGACTTAGAGTCTACTGCTGTAATCATCTCAAGTCAATTGCAAGTAAGAAATTCAATCAACAACATATATACTATAGTTAATAATTATTTAAAACTCCATTCAAATTTATTTTCAAAGAAAAATATATATATAATTAAGGATCCAAAAGCACGGCGTTGAGTTCCGTCGTTAAGCACGTAATGCCTCGAATTCGGAGTATTAACACTAAATTCTCATGGATAATATCTAAAAAAAAAACTGTATAAAACCAAAATTCCATAGAAAACAGACACAAACTTGAAAAAACGGAAAGAATAGACACAAAAAACACTACTTCTAACATAAAAACACAAAATCACCAAAATCTCTCGTAATATTTTGCAACAAGTAGTTTAAGGCGCGTAACCGACCGCCCTCGCGTAATCGCACCTCAGCACTGACTACTAACTGGAGAGGTTTATTTTGTATGTACTTAGTGCTGATACGTTTAACTATCGATAGGTTAAAAAATTTAAAAAAATATATCGATAAATAAAAGTATAGCTTATTTTGGAAATAAATAATTTGTTATCAAGCATTTTTTAGAGACAAAAATGTAAAAAAAATATCTCTTAGTGCTTCCCTATATTCCTCAAGGAGCCTACACACAACACGTTTTGTTTCTGAAGGGCGCAGTAGTTTCAGCCCTCAGTTTCTTGCTCCACACCTTCTCACGCTGCATCCCGCATATACAGCAGGGTAGGTGGAGGGAATCAGAGAACCCAGTGTTAAGACACTCTGCTCCTTTTTAACATTTTCGTTTCTTATATATTTTTAATGGATATTACTTGATCTTACTACTCTATGAGAAGATAACACAAAGTCGATAAGTATTTTCACTTCAGAGCAAAACCTAAACATTTAGTAAGTACTGAAGTATTATTCTTATAAATCGCTGACGTTTGAGTATCCTAATAATTTTATAAATGCAAAAATTTTGTGTGTGTGTTAAACCTAAATATGAAAATGTATAGTAATATAGCTTATATATAAGTGTAACTCATAGGTTTTATATAATAGTTTTAAAAATATAATATATATTAGTTTTGACTATAGTATCTATTGAATTTTTTTTATAAATAAAGTATCTTCTACTTATGATAAAAAAATATTAAAAAGTTATACAATATTTTTTAAATAATTCTACAATTATTCACTGTTGACTTCAAAAAACCGACATTAAATAATATATATATATAGAGAGGTATATATATAAGTAGAAAGAGTAGTGAAAGATATATATATATATATATATATATATATATACGAGGGTGTGTCTTCTAAGTATGGTGATTCTTTGTATTTAAGAAAAAATATTTTATTTATTTATCAATATTTATGTTGTCCCCTTCAAAGTAATCCCCTGATGGCAATACAATTCTTTTTATACTCAATCTAAGTTTTTTTCCAACGTCAAAGCACTTCTAGTGCTACCTCTTTCGGTATAGCCTGAGCTCTTCCAGCGACATGGTAGTCTTTATCTCTTCAATCGTTGCAAATTTCCGTCCTTTCATAGGTCTCTTTAGTTTTGGGAACAAGAAAAGTCACATGGGGCCAAATCCGTGAATATGGTTGAGGCATGATTGTGGTGTTGTTTTTGGCCAAAAAAAATTTCTCACCAGCAAAGATGAATGATGAGTTACTTTCGAACAAACTTCGCTGACACACGTCTCACATGCCCAAAAACGTTAGAAAAATTTCATGGCACGAGCCAAGCGATATACCAACATCCTCTCAGCAACTTCTGATAGTGATTCGACGATTTTCCAGAACAATTTTCTTCACTGCTTGAACGTTTTCATCAGTTGTTGACGTGCTTGGGCGTCCAGAGCTAAGGCTCTTTTTGTCATTGGCATCTTCCCGGCCATCTTGGAAGAGTTTTGTACCACTTGTAAACATTTTTTTTTACTCAGAACAGTTTCACCGTATGCCACTGTCAACATTTTAAGTGTTTTCGAGCACTTTATTTTTATTTTTTACACAAAAATTTGATGCAAATCCATATTTTTCGGGATAGCAAGAAATCGCCGAGCACGCAAAACACTTATAACCTTTACGCCCCAACCAAACAAAAAAATGCCTTATACACTTCTTGAAACTGGTACAGATGTGCCTTGGGAAGAGTGTAAATTCAACATAACAAAATAAAAATGATAACGAAAGCACGTTGCCCGCCAAATTTCACAGTCACCTTTAATACTTTTTGAACACACCCGTATATATATATATATATATATATATATATATACCTATCATCTTGCTACTTTTCGTGCACGCCCATATTTAAACAAAGACATGTTAATACTACTTTTTATAACTTTCTACGGAAGCAAATTCGTGATTGTAAATTTCTTATTAAAAAAGAAAGTCTTATCACAAGTTATCGATTTTTGATTATCGACATCGATACCGATCGATGTTTTTTTATTAATTATTTCCATATTTATAAATATTTCTTTATTTTCTTTATTACTAGGAAATTCTGGCTAAAAAATTCTTCTTTGATGGATGAAAAAACGTCCCGCTGAGAAGCTTCTTAGCGCCGGCTCTTCTCTCAGGCCCGGGAGGCATTAAATTTAGTGAACTGGTGGTAATTAGTTGACGTTCAAAACATGAAGCATGTAACTTTTGTTTTGAATAAAAATCATTTGACTTTGACTTTGACTTGACTTATAAGTATACAGTAACATAGCCTCTGCTACTGTCTGTTTTTATATCTTTGCATATTTTGCTCTCCTTTATGGTAAAGCTGCCTGGAAGAGACACCTGGTGGTGATAGCGTCGCCTTTAAATCAAAATTGTATCACTTTTTTTGTTTTGCTATAATTTGTAATAAAGTATTAACAAATAAATATTTTTTATTTAAGCTCAACCTTTATTCGCATTTCGATAGGACAGAGAGGAAATAAGAGTAAAGACACTGCTCCCCGGCTCTCCACCGGAATTCGAGATATCGCGGTATTGAGTGGCAGAACTTAACTCCGCATTGTAGCTACCATTTAGAGAATTATCCCTCTCGCCAAGGGGAAATCAAACTTCGAACCGAATCGAACAAACATTCGCGTATATGTAATCATTTTAGCGTATGTCCAATTTCTTTTATATATTTACTTCACACTGTATCCAAACATAGCAAGCAAGGTAGCGTGAAAGAAACTGAAAGTACTCCAGTGTGCACGTTAAGACACTCCATCTTTCCAACACTTTCGTTCCCCAACTCTTCCGCTGAATTGAGCGTCAGAATTGGCGGAACTCAACGCCGCACTTTGCCTTGTTACGAGACCCAGGAAATGAAAAATATTAAATATATCCGTATATTTACTGATAAGGAAATAACGAACTTCTAATCATTAGATTTAAAAAAACACATTTCTAATTCAATTCAGCTATGACTATCTATGTTGGCTTTCCCTTACCAAAACATTTTTATCTCGCAAGATAGACAGACAGAAGCTCAGTTAAAGATGTAAGTCAGTTTGTTGTCCACTCCTTTCTGATAACATAAGAACCGATAACAGAGTATCGTGACACCATCGTGGTGATTAGCGTGAATTTTCGGAAATAGTTGTAATGAGTTTGATTCCCATTCCAAGGTAAAAACAAAATTTAGCATTGAGTTATCCTCTAGTCAACGACAAAGCCCAAAAATGTGGACAGTAGAGATCATCGTGGTCACAGCACGAGATTTTCTTTGCTCATCCTACTGCATATGAGAAAGAGAAACTCAGTTTGCATTAAACACTTGAGATGTAACTGTAAACACAATGGTTGTAGATCTTGATTCCCGGCTCAGTGGGTAGAGATTATAATGAAATTATTTTACTTATTCCTGCCTAGCATAACGAAACGGGATTTCCTCGAGTTTCGCCACCAACACCAATATTTCAAATTACGGAAAGGACAATCCATGGAGTGTCTTTGACACTACATTCTTTTCTCCCTGTCCATTATGCGGAATAAAACATAAAGCTAAAAAAGAAATATCGACACATAAACACAACACTAAAAACATTACTGGCACAGTTATCTGATTTGGTACGAGATATCCTCAGGCGACCTTAAACCTTATCATGAAGTAAGCCTTCAAACATAGTAAATAAAGTTCAGTATCATTGTATAATAATACACTCTGTTCACATGATGAATTCAACGTGCCACCGTGGTAGAGTTTGTGGTAGCATGTGGATTTCAATGGTAAATCTGATAGGTTTGGAGTTCAAATTTAGTGGAATTCATTAAAAATTCTATTATTATATTAATATAAAAGCAAAATGAAAAGCAACTACATCGCTTTATCCCTTCATAGTAGAGTGCAGCTAGAGTAGACGTGTGACAAGATAACACTGCGCGGTGCCAATTGCCAAAATACCCCAGATAATATTGCGTGTTAAATGGCGGATCTCAACACCGCGTTATATCTTATGGTGCCGCGAAGAAATTGATTATCAATCGCGCGGAAAAATTCCTGATTATCAAGAATTGATCATCGAAACTCACAGCCAATCGCGTATATAGTCTGATGCTATCCCACCAAAGCCGCGAAGCGCTTCGTATTAATATATAAAAGAAAAAAGCGATAAAATGATAGAAGAGGGGCCCTCTATACAAAAAATACGGCTGTTGTAGAGTTGATTCAAAGCGATTGTCTCGAAATTCCTTCTGAGAAGTTAAGAACCGTAAACCAAGTGTTTTCATAAAGTCCACAATTTTAGTAAATAAAAAGTCGGGAATTATAACTGAGTTTATAATATAGTCCAGTAAGAAAAGTTCTTAGTGTAGTTTCGCTACTTAACATACCAAATTGTTTTTTAATGATACTGACTCCTCTCTCTTTTCTCTCTGACTACGCTAGCATGACGCCAAGGTTAAATCTTCATGAAAATTGAAGAAAAAAATCACAGCATCAAACTAAAATTCATGGGTTTCAAGATGAATTTGAATTTCACGAACATGAATTTGAATGTGCAAAAGAATTAATTGAAATTGGACATCTTTCTTTATTTTAACTTCATACTTTGTCACGCATAGCAGGATAGATAAAACAAGATCCTTAGTGTTAAAACACTCTGTCATTCTTCCGCCCAACCAAGTGCTTCGCCATATTTTAAATGGTGAACTCAATTTCAGAAATGAGAAATTTATTCAAACGAAAACAGAAGAGTTGCTTTTATAGGTGGTCGATTATCAAAAGATAATCATTTGAAATATAAATAATAAATACTTGCATCTAAAAAGTAATTGTATATAAAAGGAATTTGTATAGAAAAGCAGTTACTTGAACGCCTTATTACAATATTTTAAAAATCATTCACAACGGACACTGTAAGAGCAATACAAAAAAAAAAAAATAAAAACACAATCATTTCCCCCCAGGAAATCGAACTCCGCAATAAATTCTGCGTTCAGTCAGATGATGTCCCACTACGCCAAGCATCCGGTGGCTCAATAAAAAATAAAATCAAATAGTGATGTAGAAATATATCAAAAATATTATTTTTAGAAGAAAAATTGGAAAAAGAACCAAAAGTTACTTACAAGTCGGGCTTATTTTTTTCCATCATTTCTGTCGCGTCTCCTGCAATAAAAAAACAATCATATTAAGTAAAAAAACACGAAGCAATAATCATAAATATATCAATTAGAAAAAGGTAATTAAAAGGGAGATACATAAATTTGATGCCAGTCGTGGTGCAGAGGCACGAAAGTGTGGCTATAAACACGACATATTGTGAGTTCGATTCCCACTCCAGGAAATGTGTATATATTTATAATAATTAATATTTAGTATTTTCATTCCCTCGCTCTGGTTTCGGCGGAAAGTAGGAAACGGAAATTTACAAGAGAACGGAATATCTTAACACTAGGTTCTCAGGTTCCCTCTGCCTACCGTGCTATGTCGGGATACAGCGTGAAGCTAAAAACACATACATAAATTTGACAATGATTTCATGCGTCTCATTCAAGTTTTGGCATATAATAGTCATTGTCATGAAATCCGGACACATAAGCACATTTTCAAAATAATCCGATGTAAAGTAGTGCTCAAAATAGTGTTTTAACATTTTGTTACATTAATAGATTGACAATTAGCGGCTTCACTCTTTATCCTGATATGCGATCAGGATACTCAGAGCGAACTTGTAGTCAAGACTCTACGTTCGCCACTTTCTGCCCTTAATAGAGACACTGCGAGTTAAATGGCTGGGTTTGGTAACAAGGCAAAACGCGGCGTTGAGTTCCGCCACTCAGCACGCAATGCCTCAATTCGGAGGAAAGTGGGGAACGGAGTGTCTCAACACTAGGTTCCCTCTGCCTACCCTGCTATATGCGGGATACAGCGTGAAGCTAGGTATGTAAGTATGATTTAAATGGCGAACCTTAACACCGCACTTTGTTTCTATAGAGTGGGACTCTAATCTTCCTATGTTAGAAAAAGTCACTTACTAGATTTGAGACTTTACCAAAAGAAACTACGTAGGTATTAGGTATGCGAATAAGGAACATAATTTTTGCAGCACGATTTTGTTAATTTTTAGGTAGTACCATATTTATTCAAACATGTTAAAGTTATTATGTAGTAACTTTATGAACGGAAATGTTGAAAGAGAACGGAGTGTGTTAACACTAGGTTCTCTGGTTCCCTCCGTTTACTGTGCTTTGTGCGGGATGTATTCCGCAAATAGCAGGGTAGTCAGGTAATAATATAGCTTCACGCAGTACCGTGAATCTATTTTATTATGATTATTAGGACTACTTAAAAGCACAACAAAAAAAAACTGTCAAGCCGAGATTACAATTCTTAACCAACCAGACAAAAAAGTTGTCACTGAGTCAGTGACATCCTTTTTCATACCCCATTGTAAATATGCTGATAAGCATGTCAGTATGTATGCAGTATGTAGTATGCATGAGTACAGCAACAAGTGACCGCTGATAACGTATCGGTTACAGCTTACCAGTGAATCTTATAACAATATAACACTTTATATCTATATTGAGGGCATTATGCAATGTCACGAATGGAAACCGAATATTTCTTCTTTTGATTTTTTTTTAGCTTCACGCTGTATCCCCCATATAGCAGGATCGGCAGAGGGAACCTGAGAACCTAGAGTTAAGACACTCAGTTCTCTTTCAATAATTCAGTTCCCCACTTTCCGCCGGATTGAGGCATTGCGTGCTGAGTGGCGGAACTCAACGCCACGCTTTGCCTTGTTATCAAACCCAGGAAATGAAAATACTTAATTTCCTGGAGTGGGAATCCAGCCCACAATCTGTCGCGTTTACAGTCGCACGCTTGTGCCTCTGCGTCACGACGGGCGTTCCAACCGAATAATCATATTTTAATTTCTCCGCTCTGGTAAGACAAAACGCGCCATTGAGTTCCACCACTTAACACGCATGTCTCAAATACGGACGGAAAACGGTGAGTTTAGAGGAAATTAATTATTATTATTGCTTGACAATAATTTCGTTCTGACTACCTATAATATATGTAACGTAAATAAAATAATCGAGTTCTAAATATGTATTGTAACATGAACATGAACTAAACTTACATACATACATAGCTTCACACTATACCCCGCAGGGTCTTAACACTAGGTTAAGATACTCCGTTCCCCACTTTCCGCCGATTGAGGCATTGCGTGCTGAGTGGCGGAACTCAACGCCAAACGCCTAACGTTGCCAACGGCAAACATAACGCTCCTCTGACAGTCGGGTAAATAGCCTTGAAAGATTTAATTACATTGATAGATATAGGTGAAGCTAATGACAATGAGTATATTGTTATATGTAAAGTATTGACTCATGATAAAAGTCTCGCTGAGGTTCTTGTGCCGGTTTTTCTCAAGTCTGAGGCACTAACTTCAGAAAGTAGTAAAACTTTTAGCGTTCAAAAAATGAAGCAAATAACTTCTTAATTTGAGTAAAATTATTTGAGTTTGACATTTGAATAGCCCCCCTTTCACGAGTGTTCGGTAGAACAATAATCCTCCTGCATAAGTCCCTAATTCTATCGTTATCAGCAAGATATTTACAACGAGATATTATACAATGTATGGTATGAAATCAGGTGATAAGAGTCATGACTACTTGACATTATAGCGAATGGACTTAGAACATATAGGGATGGGAAGGGAAACATCTAGGAATTGCGACCCAAGTGTAGGAGTGGCTTAAGAGGTCCATATATTATGCATTAAAGGTTGCCTTCATGTCCAAACTCCTCTCTCTACCTAATCAAATTTAAAAAGATCGTAATAATGACGTCTTTGAAATTTCTTATTAATAATATTTCTAGACAGGTCCAAATCTTTGAGTAAATTATACAGATTATATCTCTCGCTCCCATCGTTCCAAGTCAATTCGTTGGTAAGTTCGATGCATATATTTACTTTGATGAAAAGATGGTCTTTTGGAATATTTTATACTGTTCTTGTTTTTTCGTACGTATCTATCATGAATGTCCATGATAGAGCTGATTCAAACATTAGAGTAAGGTTTTAATCCTATATGTAAGGAGATCTTTAAAGAATTCTTCTACCCTTCTTTCACAAGGTGTATCGATCGTTTTAATGGTCGTTATATTTCTTTGTGCTATAATGAAATACAAATTACTTCGCGTATGATTTCTATTACTTTGTCATGACGACACGTGTATTGGCCGCTATCTATGAGTACCTTACGTCCTACCAACAAGTGCTTGGCTGTCCTATTGCCTCCCCAGAGACATAGCAAAACTTTGGTGGCTTTACCTCATTCTATTTTATATTTTAAAGTGTTAATCATACACTTAGGAAATGAAAAACTTTTGTCGAAACGTATAAAAGTTTGAGCGCAGCGGGACTCGAACCTGCTCCTGTTGAAAATCGTTCAAACACCCTCACCGCCAAGTCATGTGTTCTTGTCTCATTTCGTCAAAATTCTTATATGTTTGTTACAACATTATTTTTATTGTTAGCATCTCTATAGAGAGATTTTTACAAATTTATGTTACACAAAGATTATTTCTATTATATTTTACAGCTGGACAAAACCGTATATTTTAGCATTCTGAGCACTTGGACAGTTTCCGAAAATCGCAGGTTCGAGTCCCGCTGCAAATTTTTATATTTTCTAAAAATGTTTTACCCCATCTTAGTAAATATCTTTGATCAGAAGGAATCATTTGGAATGAATTAAGATATTTTAGCAGTACTGGAGGCCAATCAAGAATAAGTGTGCACCGTTTTAAAGCTACTGGGATACATAACTCTCCTATGATTAGCCACTTGTTTGGCATTTTTAAGATAATTCTAAAACATGAGCAATTTTATGTGTCATTCTTATCACCAAATAAAAGATTTTATTATGACCGTGTCTCACACATTCTCATTCAATTTCTAGTTAGCAATACATTCAATTGTTTCTTTACATACATACATAGCTTCACGCTGTATCCTGCACATAGCAGGCTAGACAGAGGGAACCTAGTGTTAAGACACTCCGTTTCCCACTTTCCGCCGAATTGAGGCATTGCATGCTGCAAATTTATACTCACCAAATTATAAAAGTTGCAAAAAGTAACAATATTCAACATATTTCCAAACAAACAAACCAAAATTAAACTTTTCTTAAGTTATTTATAATAGCAAACGAGACTTTAATACTTACTTGAAGCCATAGTAGAGGATGTCTTAAATATTCATATCCTGAAAAGAAATTTAAATATCAAATATTAGACTAATGTAACTAAACAATCAATGTAAAATATAAAAAATAAATAGAATCATATTAAAAATGTATAAAAAACAATTTTATAATACTATTATAAAAGAAACTTACTAGTTATCTTTGTAATCTATGATCAAAATGATTTTACAATTTGTTGCTTATTTTATATAGGTTTATCTTAGGCTTTAGAAAAAACCTGTTCTGCATAGAAGTGTTTAACTATATATAGATCTTAAGACACCCACAAAAAGTCATTTGACCTTATAATAATATGGTAATTAGATAACAAACTTTCATACATGTTGCTAAATATATATATATTTAGCAACATGTATGCATTAGTCATAATTACATATATACTAAAAGTTAAGAAAATATTTAATAAAATAAAGCTATAAATTTGTACCTGTTATGTTATTCAAATAAATAAGAATTAATGTAATTTAATATTTATACCAAAACCAACCAATAATAAAAGAATGTGTTGTTCACTGATTTTCTGAAGAGAAAATAAACAAGCAAATTAATTCCAATAAAAAGTATCAGGAATTAGAAACAACTTTTACTTTCAAACTGGAATGTTCAATAGACAATGTAAAACTGAACTGTCAGAATTGGGAAAGTTTATTTTTAGTTTATTTAGTTCATTAATGTAAACCTAATAGCAACCACAAGCACTTACGTAGTCAGACCAGATGTTATCGACCTCTATATAGAACGCAAACAAAGCACAAATGCTAATAAATAGCTAAAATGATAATTTTTTTCCACAACACTCCCACTTCTAATTTTTCAAACAATGAATAACCTTAAGTGTAATTTTATTGGTAAAAAATAATCTACATCAATTCCTGCTATTTGTTATTGTTTATCAGATGAATTGGAGCATGATATTAGAATAAAACTAATATAAATTTATATTTAATACGATCACAATGGTTAGATGTCATTGTCACTTTGACATTTTCATAACAAAAGTTTAACGTCAGGTGTAACACGCGCTTGGTTTTTGCTATTTTTATTATAATTAATAATAATAAAAGTCTTGCTGTTATTTTGTTCAAGTGAAAAACATCTTAAAATTTTGGATGAATTAACTAAAGATATAGAAGCACATTAAATTTTAAATTAATTTGTTTATTCTTATATTTAGATATTTTGTTTTATTTTAAGTAATAAATGCCCAGTTTGTAAATATCTGTCTTTTTTTTTATTTATCGTCCGAATAGTACTAAAAAACTTGTGCTTTAAAAATATTTTAAAAACGGTTTGTATTTGTCAAGTGGATTATTAAAATATCATCATTTAACGATCACAATCATCACATTTTTACCTTAACGTTTTGACGGGGTAGTCAGACAAAACGAAGCGCCAATCACTACGGTCCCTCCGGTTCTTCTTTTGTCCTACTATCATCAAGCTCTTCGAATATTAGGTCATCTGAAGTGTTTTGTATTTGATCTTAATCGAAATTTGTGTTCTTGATGTTCTTCTGTGTCTCTCGTTATCTTTATTACCATTCGGCATGTTTTATGTATCTTTTTACCATTCTTTCATAATTTATCATTGCCGTAACCTTTTTGGAAGTTTTGCTAGTATAGTACATAATTAATTTCGAGTTTGCTTTTACATATATTTTCTTATATTATTTACATGGTACAAGTTGTCAATTTGACAAACGTCAAATGTTTTGTTGACGTTGACGCTTGAATAGTTTTGAGGTGGAGTTTCCGATCGGTTCGCTTCATTTAATTTCCTTTATAACTTTAATTTAATTAAACAAAAAATATATTTAAAATGTCCGGCCAAAACGTAAACGTGTGCGACATCGGGGACGACGTGAAGGAAGTGCTGAAGAAGTTTCGGTTTCAAAAACATACAACGAACAGTGCGTTAATATTGAAGGTAAGTTTAATTGTTTGTTATTATCGTTTTTTTATAGTTACGCGCCGTTATAGAGGACATCGTGGCTCAGTGAAGCAGGGCTTGACTGTAAACACGAGTGGTTTAGGATCCGATTTTCACTCCGGAGAATGAATGTATTTATTATTGTTATTTTCCCCAAAACTAGGCGACTTCTGAAAATGAATACTTGTCTAAATTTACTAAATGTCTTATATATTTTTTACAACTGCTGCATTTTTTATAATACTATAATTGTTTATAATCTTATATAAAGGTGATTATAGCAAAAATGCTATGAAATACGCAGAGTACAAATAAAATTGTTCTGTACAGAAAGTAGTAGTACATATTAAGCTTAAAATAAAATAGGTGGAGAGAACTTAGTGCTAAGACAATCCATCCTCTACCTAATATTGCATTGAACCATATTTGTTAGAGTCCTCTTTAGTTCCATATGTTACAATTTACAATGCATTGAGTTCCGCCACTTAACAAAGAATGTCTGGAATTTAGACAGAAAGTGATGAACAGAGAGTCTTGGCACTCAGTCCTCTCAGACTACCCTACTATGCAGAATAAACTGACAATTGTTATCAAAGTTTAAAAATTTTGTTTAAATATATAAAGAATGTGTCAAAACATCTGTCGTGGCACAGAGGCACAAGTATTGAGAAGAAATTTTTCATTTCTTGGGTTTGGTAACAAGGCAAAGTGTGGTGTTTTGTTCCGCCGCTCAGCATGCAATGCCTCAATTCGATAGAAAGTGGGAAACAGAATGTCTTAACACTAGGTTTCCTCTGCCTACCCTGCTATATGCGGGATAAAGTGTGAAGCTATGTATGTATGTATATAAAGAATTATAATAAAAAAACCATTTTGTTAGGTGTAGCTAGTTATTGTTCTAATAATAGCAGTAAATACCAGTATTTTATACTGTATGTGCAATGCATATAACTGACTCATTAGTAATTATTACTTTGTTACACTCATACATGTTATCAAATGATGCAATATTTTTATCTTTGTATTTATTTTTGATTAGATAAATTAAGAAATGATAAATTCAAAAAAAGGATCATATTTAAATTATTTTCATTTCCTTGTTTTGGCAAGACAAAGCCCGGTGTTAAGTTCTGCAATTCAGTATGCAATGTCTCACTTATACCACAAGTAAGGTAGTCAGATAAAACCTGCCTGAGTATCAAAACACTGTTCATTGCTTTCCTTCCAATTCATTGGGTTTTAAGTGATGGAACTCAACTTCGCTTTTTAAATATGGATATTTGAAATATAATTTATATTTTGCTTGATGACTTAATTACTTCTATTGGAATTGACATTGATTTTTATAATATTTTTAATTAGAAGAATGATCATATTAATGGAGTTTTTATTATGTAATAATTTCAGGTAAACAGAGAGAAACAAGCACTCGAAGTGGACGAGGAGCTGGACAATGTAGAGTTAGAAGAGCTCCAGGATATACTGCCCTCACACCAGCCAAGGTTTATTGTGTATAGGTAAGTTTGTATAGAAATACTTTAGGATAAATTATTTAATTGTTTAAAATTAAGGGGCTCCACCTCCTGCATGCAAGCAAGCGAGATTGTTATAGTAATAATGAAGAAGAACATGAGCTGAGGATGAGTGATGAAAGAATGGTGAGTAAGATATATCAAGCAAAGGCGATAGAGGTAGGGGGAGACCTTGATTGACCTCCGAGAACACAGTATCAATGATATTGGAGGAAGGTCACGTAAAAAGCATGAGGACCCCCCGGTGGGCATCCATGGAGAGGTTAATGACTGTGGACGAAGCGAAAGAGGTATGCAGGGACCGTAGCGCCAAATATGTTCCGTTAAATATGTCATTATTTTTTTATTTTCCTGTTACAGTTATAAAATGGAACACAACGACGGACGAACATCGTTCCCGATGTGCTTCATATTTTACACACCACGAGACGCTCATATGGAACTACAGGTATTATATATAGAGGCCTGTCGTGGCGCACATGTACAAGCGTAGGACTATGTAAGGTATAAGACGACTGTAAACGCGATAGGTTGTTGGTTCGATTCTCACTCTAGGAAATGAAAATATTAAATAATATTTAGTAACCCTTGTCGTGGCGTAGAGGCACAAGCGTGCAACTTTGTTATGTTATAAAAATTACTTTTTCTTAATTAAAAAAATAGTAAATGTGAATAAAAAAAATGGTGCAACTTTATTAAGTTTGGTGCAAATTTATTAGCAGAACAATATCTGTATAATTTTTTATATAGCTTCACGCTCTATCCCGCAAATAGCAGGATAGGAAGAAGGAAACTGAGAACCTAGTGTTAAGACGCTCAGTTCTCTTTTAATATTTCCGTATCCCACTTTCCGCTGTATTAATAAGTGTGGCGGAACTCAACGCCGCGTTTTGCCTTGTCACCAGAGAGAGGAAATTAAAATATTAAATAATATTTACATACATACATACGTAACTACATGCTGTATCCCACACATAGCAGGGTAGGAAGAAGGAAACTGAGAACCTAGAGTTAAGACACTCCGTTCCTCTATATCATTTCTATATATTTCAGGTGATGTACGCGGGCACACAGCGCGCGCTAGCGGCCGCAGTTGGAGCGCCTCGCCTTCTGGAAGTAAGGGAGATAGACGAGCTCACCAACGAGTGGCTTAACGAGAAATTAAGGAAATAAATGGACAGACTAACATATACA
>JAKGSA010001264.1:11151-49458 GCA_033558755.1 Philaethria dido | reverse complement strand
CATCTGTAAACGCGACAGGTTGTGGGTTCGATTCCCACTCCTCTCATTCATAATAAAAAAATCACATGCTGTAAATCGATTGAATAGTTTTATTTTACATTATAAATCGCGATGCCATCATGGTTTTTAAAAAATGTTGACATTCTGCACTCCTTCTCTATATAAACTAAAAGTGTGCCAAATTTCATGCTCCTTCATCCGCGTAATTTTCTTAAAAAAGGGTCCAAAGGGTCACATAAAAATACCTACAATTCATAAAAATACCTTCTCAATATCTTCTTCCTCGTCGTCTTTACATTTGACAAATAGTATGTTGAAGCCGACCAGCTCTCTGGGCTCTCCGTCCTCCTCCGTGTAACAAGACACGCAGATTCTTTGCGAACAAAATTGGGACCAATTGTTTCTTATGGTCTCTATCGATTCTTGGTCTTGAGGAATTGCTGGAATTATTTAATAGTTAAGATTTTAAGGGAATTGTTGAAAGAGAACGGAGTGTCTTAACACGTCGGTTCTCAGGTTCACTCTGCCTACCCTGCTATATGCGGGATACAGCGTGAAGCTAATAAAAAAAAAAGATTTTGACAAAAACAAAAACTGAATTTACATAATATGCACTAAAAAGTACCGTTATTACAAATAACTCAAGAACTACTTGTCTTAATAAATTTAAATGCGACCACATAAGAACCACTAAGTAACTGTCATACAAAAAACAATCTTCGAAATTGGGAAGTCGAACGGAAAAAGGGGGAGGGTCTCCCTCCCCCTTTTTCCAAATCGGTTAAGGCCAAAAAAAAAATATATGATAAGATTTAGTATTTAAAGTTAGCAGAAGTATATTCTTTTCATATGTTATTTATTATAGTAATTTCGTCACTCCGGTAAAGCTTGACTGAGATTGACTTGAGTTAAAGCGTGAAGTAGTGAAAATAATGACTAACCTAATACTTGACACAGAGGCTCATCTCGCAAGAAGGTGTCCTGCATCAAATCCAGACATCGCTCCACGTCAGCTTCATCCATATCCCTTATTTGGTACCTGAAGAAAAATACATGAGGTCCCTTAAATATGAGAAACTCTGCTTTACGCCTGATGTAGAAACATCGCGAGTCGATTAGCGGAACTTAACGCTGTGCTTTGTCTTATCAGAGCAGAACAATGCTATTAAACTGCGACTCGATGATCTCCATATATAGAAAATTAGTTCAACTAAAATTGTATGTTAAGTAGCGGAACTCAACGCCGCGCGTACCAAAACAGCGAAATCAAAACAATTTAAATATGATCGTCCCTCTGAGATCACAAATCACAACCACCACCTTTACCTTTAACTGATTCACTGCGCCTCTATGGTTCAAAATATGATACTTTAAAAAATTTAATAATTTCAACCATTATCTCACTTTGGTCATTAAAAATAAAAAAGAGAAAAAAAAACCATAACTATTATAGAAAACCTACATTTTAGCAGGCACTCCATTCCTCTCTTTCCCCTTAAACCTACTCCACACCTGACCCACCGGTACATCATGAGGTCTCTTCCAGGGCATCACAGTTTCTGAAAAACAACATGTTTTTGAAACAACTTGAGAACCTAGTGTTAAGAGACTCCTTTCCCCACTTTCCGCCGAATTGAGGAATTGTGTTCTGAGTGGCGGAACTCAACGCCACGCTTTGCCTTGTTACCAAACCCAGGAAATGAAAAAACTAAACGTTTACATTTCCTGGAGTGGAAATCGAACCCACAACCTGTCGCGTTTGCAGTCACACACTTGTGCCTCTGCGCCATGACAGGCCTTTATGATATAAGATTATCTTTCTAGGGTTAATACTAGATGGCGTTGTTTAGTTACGCGGAGTTTCTGAATCGCGCTATCGACTTGTTCGCGTCTAAAGCATAATTGTATTGACAGTGTGAACGTATGTATCTCTGGTTTCCCTTCAAAACGTATAAATCTTTCGCCTTTTACTAAAGATTTCCGTGGAGGGGAACACTCAAATGAGTCTTATATATTTTTGATGGTCTTGCAAATAGCAAGACTTTATGATTATGACATTTGTTACGAAGAATACAAGTTCTACTTCTGTGGCCTGTCGTGCTACCGAGGCACAAACGAGCGACTGTAAGAGCTCAACAAACGACAGGTTATGGGTTGAGAATATACTTTAAGAAATGGAAATAATTAATAATATTTAGTATTTTCATTTCCTTTCCCGAAAATATTGAAAGAGAAGAGTGTCTTAACACTACTAGCCTACATTCTGTTATGTATGGGATACAATGTGAAGATAAAAAAGCTCTAGTGTTACCAATATAGTTAACAATAGAGTTCATTTCTTCTTTATATAAACTTATACTTTCTCTAATTCCATACCCTTCTATCCGCATTTTTATTGTATCAAGTGGTCCAAAATCTTTCTTTAACGTTTATATATATGTAGATTTATTTGTTATATTTTTTTTTACTTCACGCTGTAACCCGCATATAGCGGGGTAGGCAGAGGGAACTTGAGAACTTAGTGTTAAGACACTCCGTTCTGTTTCAACAATTCCGTTCCCCACTTTCCGCCGAATTGAGGCATTGCGTGTTGAGTGGCGGAACTCAACGCCGCGCTTTGCCTTGTTACCAAACCCAAGCCACAACCTGTCGCGTTTACACACGCTTGTGCCACTGCGCCATGACAGGCGTTATAAACTGATACTTTCTCAAATTCCATACCCTTTTATTCGCAATTTTTTTGACTATATATATATATATATATATATATATATATATATATGTAGATATGCTTATTGCATTATATTAATAATTACGTTATCACAATACCATTCAATTATATCACACACTTATCATGTTATATTTTATCATGTTCTCCTCATATTCAATAACAGACAGTAATTATTATTCATTAATATATCTAAATGTTACTACCTACCTGTACTATTACTACCTACCTACAGCGGCGAGGGATGAAAATTTTAGTTAGGCAAGCCGGTAAATTAAGGGAAGCCGATGTATATTTTGGGAAGCCGGTATATATATTTAGGGAAGCCGATGTAAATTAAGTTAAGCCGGTATATATATTTAGGGAAGCTGGTAAGTTTTAGAAAAGCCGATATATTTAGGGAAAAGGGTACAGGATGTCAAAGTATTTAGTATTTTTTTTTGTAGCTCTCACACCTTGTTTGACTCTGTTTTTTGGAGCTCCACATTTTACTGGCGAGCTTTTTTTTAGGTCTCATATTTGTATTTTGAAAAGTTAGGCAAGCCGGTGGAAATCGAGTTATATGGACGCTTTGCCACTGCTACCTATCTGTTTCTAAATGTTAGTTATAAAAAAAGTAACGGTATGCACTCCGGGAGTGCCGGCAGAAGTGAAAACTTTACCATGGCAGAGTAGGAAACGCACAGGAAGGTACAAACGCAACAAAAAGTCAAAAAGATATCATCAACTCATCGAGAACATTTATCATTTGAATTAAAACAATTACAAGAAAATCCTTTGCAAATCATAACCAAGACACTTCTAGATTTTATTATTAAGAATAATATATTGTCTATTTTTTCAGTCAATTCAGTTCATTCATTCAATTCAGTTCATTCATTCAGTCTTACGAAATTTCGATCAGGGTCACGTGTCCTAACGCGAGTTTAATAGTTTTTCCTATCATAAATAGTTCACAACGCCACTAAACAAGGTTTTACTTCAAAAAAATTGATTATTTGTACATTTAAAAAAAACTATATAAAAATAAACGGAACGGAGTGTCTTAACACTAGGCTCTCATAGCAGGTTAGGTAGAGGCCTAACCTGCTATATGCGGGATACAGCGTGAAGCTAAAAGAAAAATAAATACATATCTATCGCACTACAATCCCGAGGAAAGGGGATTATTATTTAATCACGATGGTCCTAGGTTCAATTCATGTATAGGTATATTTATTTACGTTAAAAAAATATAGTATATTCGTATACATACATACATATGTCATTACAAGGTTAAATACTCATACACGTCACTCAACAATAAAAACAAAAACTCGACATGTTATTATGTATTAAATTTTGTAATATCGCTATTTTCCTCATGAGTTAACTTTGACGACATGTAATATATAAAAATAATAATTCTTCTTTCTTTTAACTTCACGTTGTATCCCGCTTATAGCAGAGTAGCAGAGGGAACCTGAGAACCGACGTGTTAAGACACCCCGTTCTCTTACAACAATTCCGTTCCCCATTTCTATTACATTATTATTATTACTAGTGTCCCCGTTGACGCGTTATTAACGCGTCCTAATAACGTATGTATGTGTCACTTTATATATGGATGTCAAACCATGGTAATGGCATCCATGTTATACATGCGTTATTAACGCATTTACGGGCACAATAATCTTTTATAATATTAGCAGGATGTAGAGTCCTAAGGCTAACTAAGTTATCTTTGACCAGTAAATCTACTGTTCGCAGCAGGCTAACTGATAAAAAGGAGGAAGATTATCTTAGTATATAATTTTAACCTTGTATAACGGATTTTAACGCCGCACGCAACTAACGTACGTCAAATTTAGAAATACCTGCGCGTGCGTCTATTTTAAGCATAAGAATTCCCCAACAAACGTAACGGATATGAATTCGCTACTTTCGCAATAATATCTTCATGAATATTTTAGTACATTGATAATATTATGAACTAGTTGTATCCCGCGACTTCGTTTGCATGATTTAATAAAGAACCAGCTTCACGCTTTATCCCGCATGAGTCTAGTGTTAAGACACTCCGTTCGCTTTCTGCTTACTTCGAGACCCTGCGTGATGAGTGGCGGAACTCAACGCCGCGTTTTGCCGTTTGCTTGGACTACAAAACCTAAAATCCCGTTTCTTCCCGTCTTAAAAGGAAGTGCTCCCCTACACTCCCCAAATCTCTACATACCTACATCCTACATGTCATGTTTCTATGTGCAGTAGTTTCGCGTGTACGTTGTCTGTCATTTACTAAGTTATACAAGCGTTTCATCTATATATAAATACCTAAAACAAAAACTTTGGTTCCCTTTTTACGAAAATTACGCGAACGGAGGAGCATGAAACTTGGCACACTTATAGTTTATATAGCGAAGGAGTGCACAAGGATAATATCGTTTTAAAATAAAGCGCAAAATATATATTAAATTAATAAAATAAATGTTAAACACACTACCATGGTTTGACATCCATGTTTATGTAAAGTGACATATACGTTGATAGGCAACGCGTTCTTAACGCGTCGACAGGGACTCTAGTATATATAGATAATCAGATACGAAATGTTAAACATGGAAATATCCATGGACAAATGTTAAACATGGAATATGGAAAAATCCTTGAACTTAGAATTAATAATCTTTAGGCAAACTTTGCCTGAGACGATGAGATGGAGGTTAATGATTAATGTCTATGTATGTATGTATGGGATATTGTGCAATATTGCTAATATAGGAGATTATTTACTTTTTTTTTGTTTTTAACTTTACGCAGTATCCCGCATATAGCGGGGTAGGCAGAGGGAACCTGAGAATCTAGTGTTAAGACACTCCATTCTCTTTCAACATTTCCGTTCCCCGCTTTCCGCCAAATTGAGGCATTGCGTGTTGAGTGGCGGAACTCAACGCCGCGCTTTGCCTTGTTACCAAACCCAAGAAATGAAAATACTAAATTTTACACTTCCTGGAGTAGGAATCGAACCCACAACCTGTCGAGTTTTCAGTCGCACGCTTATGCCTCTGCGCCACGACAGGCGTTTTCATCAGGAGATTATCATTTTCTATTTTTCAGCTTCACGCTTTTTCCTGCTAGTTGGTTGGACAATGAGAACCTAGTGTCAAGACCCTCCGCTCTATTCTCTCCACCCGAATCCAAGACATTGGATGTTGAGTATCGGCATTCAACGCCGTAGCTATTTTTAACAACGATTCTGATAAAAATTCACTTCAAAACTTATCATTTCTCTAAATACAAAACTTTTTAATGGATGTTTGTTACTCTTTCATACAAAAACTACTGAACGGATCAGACCGTTGGCGGAACTCAACGCCGTTCTATATCGTATCAGAGCGAGGAAATGAAAATATATTAAATATCCCTCGAACGTACGTATCCACAACCAATCATGTTTACAATCATATACCGTTCCATAGCGCTACGATGGCCTTGATCAGTTTTTGATATATTTTATATATAAATATGTTATATCCATATATAAATACGTGATGCAAACACTATGAACTCCTTTTTACGAAAATTATGCGGAGGGAGGAGCATGAAATTTGGCACACTTATAGTTTATATAGAGAAGTGCAGAATGCTCATATTTTTTTTAAAAATGCATAAAAAGTGTATTAAATAAATAAAATAAATGTTAGACACACTACCAAGGTTTGACATCAACGTTTATATAAAGTGACATATACATTGCTAAAGACAACGCGTTGCTAACGCATCAACGGGAATAATAGTAATAATTATTATATTACAATACAACATACCTCCTCTCGCGGGCAGTCGGACGCAAATGAGCGGCGTGCTTATCAATTTGCGTAATACTCGCGGGCTATCGCAAAGTGGACCTTATCAGATCGTGATAAGAGCTATCTATTGGTGCAACGAAAATTTTTGTTGTTGCGAAAACTTTTGCGCGTTTCCATTTTAGGACGATAGGTTGTTATTTGTTTTTTTAGCTTGACGTTTTTTCCCGCAATGCATGGTAGTTAAAAAGAACCTAGTGTCAAGACACTCCGTTCTCAGTATTCCCCGCAAATTTAAAACACCATGAGAAAGTCGTTGAACTCAATGCTGTCCTCTGTCTGAGTAGAGCGGGAATATGTAAATAATTTAAAAATAATCATGACCTTGAGTCTGTATCGGACCTACAAACAATCTTTCTTACAGTTAAATCATGTCGCACTGTGACACTATGGCTCAACAACAAGTGGAAATTTATAAATACATACATAGCTTCACGCTGTATCCCGCATATAGCAGGGTAAGCAGAGGGAATCTGTGTGTGTGTTAAGACACTCCGTTCCCCACTTTCCGCCAAAGGCATTGCGTGCAGAGTGGCGGGACTCAACCTCGCGCTTTGCCTTGTTTTCAAACCCAGGAAACGAAAAATTCCATTTCCTGGAGTGGGAATCGAACCCACAACCTGTCACGCTTACAGTCGCACGCTCGTGTCTCTGCGCCACGAGAGGCGTGGAAATTTATAACATGTATGTATATTGTTTCAGAAGAAAAATTTTAATTCTCTATTTTCCGTCACACGTGTTGTGGAAGCTGTAGTCACGTAGCTACTTACGCTTTGTTAGCAAAAAGAAAATACTCACGAAGAAAACGAACGCCTTAATTCATAATACATTGCTTGCTATATTTTTCAAATATTCCGAAATGTTACATAAAAAATGTCTTGTATAACTAATGCTGACAAATATAAAAAGAAACTTAATATTGAGTATTGTGGAAACGTATAGGTTAACTAGCTGGAGTTCTTGGATGGTATCCAAGAGGCGCGGCTTCCAATGATGCTAATTTAAAAATTTTTTTTACAAATTTTTAATATTATGAGACAGTCGGTAATAAATTAGTATTATTTTTATCGTAGTTATAGTATGTCTTAAATAATTTTAATTTAGTGGGGACCGGAGTGTCTTAACACTAGGTTCTCAGGTTCCCTCTGTCTACCTTGCTATATGCGAGATAAAGCGTGAAGCTAAAAAATAATAATAATTTATTGTTAAGAAGTAATCAACTAAAACATTTACTCTCGTTGGAACATAATTTTATATTATTTCCTAAGCTTAGTTAAGTAATATGAAAATGTAGAGAAAGTAAAAGAAACACTTATCGTGGCGCAAAGGCACAAGCGTGCGACTGTAAACGCGACAGGTTGTGGGTTCGATTCCCACTCCAGGCTAGCAAATGGAATTTTTCATTTCCTGGGTTTGGTAACAAGGCAAAGCGCTACGTTGAGTTCCGCCACTTAGCACGCAATGCCACAATTCGGTGGAAAGTGGGGAACGGATTGTCTCAACACTAGGTTCCCTCTGCCTTCCCTGCTATATGCGAGATACAGCGTGAAGCTATGTTTGTAAGTAAGTATGTAGAGAAAGTTGACAAAAAGTAGCCACATGTTCGTAGTGATCAGAATATATATTATAAAAAAAACAGTTATATGGTTAATATGAGTGAAAAAACTTATATTAACAATATATTTAAAGTACAGTAGGACAGACGTCTAACTATATAATAGGTGATGTGAAACATTCAAATTAATATAACTAGTGTCCCCGTTAACGCGTTAACAACGCGTTGCCTAGCATCGGAAATGTCACTTTATATAAACATGGATAATAAACCATGGTAGTGTGTGTAACATTTATTTTATTAATTTAATATATTTTTATGTAGTATTTTCAAAAGATACTGCACTCGTTCTCTATATAAACTATAAGTGTGCCAAGTTTTATGTTCCTCCGTCCGCGTAATTTTCGTAAAAAGGGGTTCAAAGCTTATGCTTCACGTATTTATATATAGATAAATTAATTGAGAAAATGTAGTCCATTTACAACTTTATTTATAAAATAAAAAATCCATTGTGGTGCAGTGGGAAACCACGAGTGATTGGGGATTCGATTTCCACTCGGAGGAATTAAATGATTATATTTAAATTATTTTCATTTCTCTGGAAAACAAAATGTAGCGTTGAATACCGCCACTTAACCTCTCAAAATTGCGCAGAAAGCTACGAGCGGAGAGTCTTCACACTCACATTAGATTCACTTAGACTTACTTACCATGTAAAATTTTGTATTTTCATTTTCATATGTAAAATTTAGTATTTTCATTTCTTGGTTTTGGTAACAAAGCAAAGAGCGGCGTTAAGTTCCGCCACTCAACACGCAATGCCTCAATTCGGCGGAAAGTGGGGAACGGAATTGTTGAAAGAAAACTGAGTGTCTTAACACTAGGTTCTCAGGTACCCTCTGCCTACCCTGCTATATGCGGGATACAGCGTAAAATAAAAAAAAATCTAAGATAAAACAAATCTAACACCAGGTGTAATGGACACGTACCATTACAAAGGGCACTCGCGTCTCGACACCCGCACTGCGCCCGCACAAACATACAGACTCTCTCACTACAGCAGACACATCACGCTTTACATACACCGGCCTTGATCGATGACGATCATTTCACTTTATTCTTAAGTATTTTTAGATTAAATCATACGATTATACATAGACTAGTTGTAGACACTAGCTTTACATGTTTATATATATATATATATATTTAGCTTCACGCTGTAACCCGCACATAACAGGGAAACTGAGAACTTGTCAACTTAGTTAAGACACTCCGTTCTCTTATCATCTGTTCCCCACGTTCCACCGAATTGGAGCATTGCATGCTAAGCTAAGTGACGGAACTCACCGCCTCTCTTTGCCTTGTTACCAGAGCGACGAAATAAAAATAAGAAATATTCATTGTTATAAATATCTAATATTTTAATTTCCGGGAGTGTGTTTCGAACCTACATCTTGTCGCGTGTACAGTCGCACGTCTGTGTCTCTGCGTCACGATTGGTCTAACTTTACTTGTTAATTTACTAATTTTGTTTGATAAATTGTCTTCATTTCTTCTTCCTTACCGTTATGCTTTATCCGTAGCGGGGTAGGCAGAGAGAGCGGAACGCCAAACGCTACGGTTCCTGCATACTTCTTTCCTACTTTCTGTCCGCATGCTTTTTACGTGACCTTACTCTAGTATCATTGACGCTTATTTATATTTATTTATAATATTTTTTTATTTTTTTTAATTTCACGCTGTATCCCGCATATAGCAGGGTAGGCAGAGGGAACATGAGAACCTAGTGTTAAGACACTCCGTTCTCTTACAACAATTCCGTTCCCCACTCTCCGCCAAATTGAGGCATTGCGTGTTGAGTGGCGGAACTCAACGCTGCCCTTTGCCTTGTTACCAAACCCAGAAAATGAAAATACTTCATTTCCTGGAGTGCGAATCGAACCCACAACCTGTCGCTTTACAGACACACTTGAGCCTCTGCGCCACGACAGGCGTAGTTTTTAGTTATTAGTACTAATAATGCTTTTTAGTAAATTTTATTAGAAGTCAGTTTTTTTTTTGTTTAAATGTAAATTATTTATTTACCATAAAGGTTCGTTTACATTTTACGGGGAGTTTCTGTTTAATTTTTTTGTTAAAACTGCAATTTGCATATTTTGAGAGCTACGAGTATGTCGTTGACTTTAGTTCTCCTACGGTTCATTCAAGTGTATCATGTAGAGAAATCCCGAGCATAGTCCTCTCCATAGCTCGTTGAGTGATTTGAAACTTCCTGTATTAAATGTCGAATTGAAACTGTTTAGTAGTTGTTTTTTTATTCTCTCTAGAGTTCCCGTTGACGCGTTAACAACGCGTTGTCTATCAATATGTCACTTTATGTAAACATGCATGTGAAACCATGGTAGTGTGTGTAACATTTGTTTTAGTAATTAAATATATATTTTGTGTATTATTTTAAAAAGATATTATCATTGTGCACTCTTTCGCTATATAAACTATAAGTGTGCCAAGTTTCATGCTCCTCCGTCCACATAATTGTCAATAAAATCGTCATAAAAAATCCAAAGCTTTTCCTTCACGTATTAATATATAGATAATAATTTGACGCCATCGTGTCTGTGTAGTAGTGCCTGACTGTAAACGGGATCGGTTGCGGGTTCGATACACGTGAGGGGGAATTATTGTATTTAAATTATTTTCGTTTCTCCGCTCTGGTAAGGCACAGTGCGGCGTTAAGTTCCGGTTTAAAACACGCATGTCTTGAACTGTAACCCGCTATATGAGATTAAACGTGAAACTATTTTTTTTCTTATAATTAAATATATAAACAAATTATAATTGTATAATTAATAGCATAGAAACACCTGTCGTGTCACCTGACTGCAAGCGGAGACCGGCGTTTAACGCTACCGCTGAGTTCTCTCTGTAGACAAAAGAAACGAGCTAATGTTTTGATTTTAGTGTTCTGTACGCACACAACACGCATAGCAGTGAATGTACGAGCGCGGTACATTTATGTTTGTACGAAAATAAACAATGCTTCTTAGAACGCAGTGCCAGGTGTTGATATGCGCTAGGGACGGGACACTTGGCAGTGTCGATATTTTATATATATTATTTTTATAGTTTCACGCTGTATCCCTCATATACCAGGGTAGGTAGGAACCAGAGAACCTAGTGTTAAGACACTTCCTTTTTTTAACATTTTCGTTCCCCACTCTCCGCCTTATTGAGGCATTGCGTGCTGAGTGGCGGAAATCAACGCCGCGTTTTACACTGTTAACAGAGCAAGGATATGAAAATACTAATATTATTTAATATTTTCATTACCTGGAGTGAGAATTGAAGTTACAACTTGTAGCGATTACAGTCGCACGCTTGTGCCTCAAGACACGACTAGCAGAACAAATATTTAATTTATTTTTCAGCATTTTGTGTAAAGAGGACATAGCGATAATAAAAATAGGAATTTATTTACATTTTTTCCATATGGATTCCAATAGGTGTCGGTTCTAATCCTGCTACGTTTAAATTTTATTTGTTTTTAAATATTTTTAAGCCATGCCCGTTTACAACGTCTGCAGTGGACGCTATCTTTCTATCACTACGGTGTAGATTTGAGGTTGATTGTGGTCTCGATAAACATTCGGGAGAATTACTATATTTTTTTAATTATTTTCATTTCTCTGCTTCGGTAAGTCAACTTGTGGCTATGAGTTCCGCTAATTAACATGCAATGACTTGAATTGGGGCGGAAAGTGGGGAAAGGAGTGTCTTAACACTAGGTTCCCTCTACCCTGCCATGCGGGACAAAGCATGAAGCTGCTAAAAAAATATATATTTTATGTATTTAAGATAATGTTTTTTCGTTTATTTAGAGGTTTTTTTTTTAATATTTATCTAAAAAGGTCATGGAGATTAAGATAAAGCACATCGGAATTAACATCAATGTCACTATGAGGGTCATGTTTAGTTGTTGACACTTCAATTCAAATATTGTTATTCATTTTAAATAAGAAAATATCAAATCAAACTTATATAGAGAAAACGCGGCGTTTAGTTCCGCCATTTAATACACAACATTACGAATTAACTTGACTTTATTCCTTTACATTTTTATATTAATTAATTTATATTTTTAGCTTCAAATTCACTCTGTTAAGTTGAGCTCAAGCAGATGAAGTTGACGCTTAGAAGAATTAATTTCAAGTACCAAATCCATATATTTTGGTTGTTTTATTCAATTTAATGTCAATATTTTTAATTTTTTATAAATGATTAAGTTTTCTCTTCTTTTATCGTGAAACTTAAAGCAAAATCTAAATTAACGCAACTATCCCTTCTCTAGATTCATAAAAAAAGCCAGCTTCATGCCTTATCCGCATATCAGAGTAATCAGGGTGAACCTAGTGTGAAGACACTCCGTTCACCGCTCTCCATTCATACTAAGTGACGAAACTCAACGCCGCGCTTTGCTATACTAGATTTTCCATTTTTTTTTCTTTCTTTTTTTTTTTAAGTTCACGCTGTATCCCGCATATAGCAGGGTAGGCAGAGGGAATCTGAAAACTTAGTGTTAAGACACTCCGTTCTCTTACAACGATTCCGTTCCCCATTTTCCGCCGAATTGAAGCATTGCGTGCTGAGTGGCGGAGCTCAACGCCGCGTAACGTATACTAGATTCCTTTAAATAAATGCAATTCTAGGGAACCCCCTCCTATCGACTATCGACATATCCTCCCAACATCACTGTGCCACAAGTAATTTTATATTTCCCGAATCCCGATTTACTTTCTCGTTGTAGACTGTTTGAGTATCAGTGAGACGCGAGAGCGCGACCGGCTCGCCCGCTTTGCATGAAACTTTGATACAAAAATAAGTGAAGTTTGGAGAACAGTGTGTGTGTGAGTGGAGAATGATTTTGTATGGGTAAGTAAGTATTTTCTTCATCTTCTTCATTTTTTTTTAATATAAATATATGTATAATGTTGTATGGATAGAGCCGTGTGCAATTTTTATTTGTGACATCTAATTTTGGTGCCGGTCAAATATTTTGTAATATTGTACATTCTTTGTGTTCTATTGTTGTGGACTGACAATACTTACTTTTTTGTGTTAAACTGACAGTTATTAATTTTTTTATTAAATAATTATATAGTTATGAATCAATTTCTGAAAAAAAGATTGAAAAATTACATTTTGAATACAAAAAAATAGCTGTTTTTTTTTAACTTCACGCTGTATCCTACATATAGCGGGGTAGGCAGAGAACCTAGTGTTAGGATACTCCGTTCTCTTACAACAATTATGTTCCCCACTTTCCGCCAAATTGAGGCATTGCGTGTTGAGTGGCGGAAATCAATGCCGCGCTTTGCCTTGTTACCAAACCCTGGAAATGAAAATACTAACATTCCTGGAGTGGGAATCGAACCCACAACCTATCGTGTTTACATTCGCACGCTTGTGTCTCTGCGCCACGACAGGCGTTATAGTTATTTTCGTAATTTATTAAAGTAAAAGACTTTTTTTTTTATAAATATACTAGATACAAAAAAAAAACTGAACTAAACATAATTAGCCCCTTCTTTCTCTACATGGAGTAATTTTTGTGTGATTTTAGAAAACATACCACACAACGGATACGATTTCAAGTTCAATAAATAATAATTTAATGTTTGCATAAATGTTATAATATTCATACGAGTACATACATAGCTTCACGCTGTATCCCGCATATAGCAGGGTAGGTAGAGGGAACCTAGTGTTAAGACACTCCGTTCCCCACTTTCCGCTGAATTGAAGTTATAATACATATGTAGCAAATTCGAATTGTAAGAAAATTAAAATTTTGTGCCCATAAATTTTAAAAGAACGTAGTGTCTTAACACTTCTCTCACTTCTCTGGTTCTCTCTTTCTACCCTGCTATGTGCGGGATACAGCGTAAAGCTAAAAAAATTTAAAGATATGTGAAACGATTTAATTTTCGGCTATTACTACCTGTTACCGACGTAATTCGCGGTCGGCTTGATGGGATGGGATTTGATAATAAGTGTCATCATATATGACACATGAATATGGTACCTTCATATGCACATCATTATGGAACTTCTTATGGGAATGACATGCTTTATGCGGTTAAAAAGTAGCCTTTTTTATGACGCTGGGAAGTGCTGTTCACGGAAACCGCCCGCGTGCAAGGCAGAAAATGCCTTGCGAGGATTAAAACCCAGCGGAAGCCCTCTCCACCAACATGATGCGCCACAAGATGTTAAAAAGTAACCTATGTTATCCATCTGTCTATCTCCACTCAATAAAAAAACATAAAATAACATCGCTTCGTTAGGCTTAGGACGTAATGAGGGACAAACACACACTTTATTATTTGAAAGATTTGAAATTTTTAGTTGAGTTACAATTTGTTTTATTCGCAATGAAAATTCAGATCTCATATTAAATTAAATAAATTAATAAAGAATATATTAATTATCTCTCTACCTACTAGATATATTTAAGACATTATACACTTATAGATACACTTAAAGTGTAAACATTACACACACTACCAACTGCTTGACATATATTTTCGCATAGAGTGACTTATACGTTGCTATGACAACACGTGCCTTACTAGTACAATACATAAATAAAAACAACTTCATCCTTGATCAAGTATGGCAGGATAGCCAGAGTGAACCTAGTGTGAAGATGCATAAATAAATAAATTCTTTTTTTTTTAACTTCACGCCTTATCCCGCATATAGGAGGGTAGGTAGAGGGAACCTGAGAATCTAGTGTTAAGACACTCCATTCTCTTTCAACATTTCCGTTCCCCATTTTCCGCCAAATTGAACCTCAACGCCGCGCTTTGCCTTGTCACCAAACCCAAGAAATGAAAATACTAAATTTTACACTTCCTGGAATGGGAATCGAACCCACAACCTGTCGTTTTTTCAGTCGCACGCTTGTGCCTCTGCGCCACGACTGGTTCTTTTTTATATAGATCAAACAATTTTTAATTTATTAAAAAATGTAGATAAGTACATAACATGGCTTGTAAGGGTCTAGCAGGATAAGCTAAGGAAAAGCTGCACTGGCGTGTAATGAATAGATTTTACCATTTAGTCAAATATATGGTACAAAAAAGTCAGTGAATAACTAACATACATATATGTATGTCTAAATACATTTTTTCGTAAAGCAAAACATCTCGCCAATAAAGTTTACAGTAATCTTGTATTTAAACAAACGAGAACAAGTCATTATAAATTCACGTACACATGTACAGTTTGTAGGCAAAGTGACATACGTTACAATATGAAATTTTAATTTATATACGCCCTATATCTATATCGCTCACTCGGGACTCGGGAGACTCATCATAGTTGTATATTTATCGTAAAAATTTTATTTGAAAAGAGCAACTGTTGAGTTTGTTGCCGACTCTTCTCAGCTGAACTGCCTTTCGAGCCGGTGGTAGTTTCCGTTAGGACTGACACTCCTAACATCTTTAGTAAATTGCCAATTCGAAAGTGCTTATAACAGCCTATTTGAATAAAGATTTTTTTGATTATGATTCTGGTATATTGGTCTATCTGCGGCAGTGTTTCTAGGTCGGTACATGGATACCTTCAAGAAGCTTACTTGCTTACATCTTAAATGCCGGAAACTCAGAGCTACAGCTTTTCTGATGTTACACGGGGTCGTAGGCAGTGACCACTTACCATCAGAGGACTCGTACGCTGATTTGATTTGCCCTTTCCATGAAAGAAAACATAATACTCTTGAATTACTGAATGACAGACAACGCACAACCGCTACTACTGGCCGCAAAAAGCTGAAATTTTGCATGTAGGTTTAGCACTCAAGAAGTCAAGTCTATCAAGACACTCCAAGTGCAGTGGCAGAACTTAATACTGCACTTGGTCTTTTAACAGAGCTGAGAAATAGAAATAATTTAAATATAATAAATTCCTTTAACATTTTCGTTCTCCACAAAATGTTAAAGGTAACAGAGTGTGTTCGCGTCGGTTCTCAGGTTCCCTCTGCCTACCCTGCTATATGCGGGATACAGCGTGAAGCTAAAAAGAAAAAAAATTTCGCCCAAGTGGGATTCTAACCCAAAACCAATCGCGTTTACAGTTATACACTGAGACACGATGGTCTCACTAAATAAAGAATTTTTATAGACTTAAGCCACTTTGCTTTACGACTGTAATATATGAGAACTATTTTAAAACTTTGGCAGACTCCGTTATTTACAAGAGACGTAGGAAAAATATAATTTCGCTTAATTTTTGATGCAACTGTTAGTCGGAGGTCGTTTGCATCGAACACATAAATTCAGTTTAGTTTATTACCGAATGTATTATACACTAAATATAGTGTTTGTTCACTCTTTTTGAGGTCAACATGTCGTGGTTGTGGGTTCGATTCCCATTTGAAGTAATTATATTGAAATTATTTTCATTAACGCGTGTCGTCGTCGCAGAGGACAAGTTGTCGCGACCGGTTGTGGTTTCGATTCCCACTCCAGGAAATGTGAAAGTATAGTATTTTCATTCCTTGGGCTTGGTAACAAGGCAAAGCGCGGCGTTGAGTTCCACTACTCAGCACGCAATGCCTCAATTCCGCGAAAAGTAGAGAACGGTGTGTCTTAACACTAGGTTCTCAGGTTCCCTCTGCCTACCCTGCTATATGCGGGATATAGCGTGAAGTTAAAAAAAATATATTATTATAACCAATTTCATAAGCTGCATAACTTTTTACTGGGTGTACCAATTTTGATGATTATTTCTTTATGTGATAGCTAGTGCTTCTGAAGTGGTCCGATATAAATTAAAAAAGCCAATTTTTTGTTATCTATATACTAACACGTGTAGCAAAAACTCTATTTACGAAAAATACGCTAACGGAGGAATATGAAATTTGGCACACTTCTAGTTTATATAGAGAAGGAGTGCAAAATGATAATATATTTTTTAAATAATGCTTAAAAAGTATTTTAAAATAATAAAATAAATATAACACACACTACCATGTGTTTGACATGCATGTTTATATAAAGTGACATATACGGTGCTAGGCAACGCGTTGTTAACGCGTCAACGCGTTGTGTCCCCGTTCGTATAAAAAGTAGGTACATTTTAGTGCATTTTATTTGAAGTCAGTTTCTTTTTTTCTTATTAAAACTACTGTCCCCGTAAATGCGTTAATAACGCATAGCGTAGTGACGTATATGTCAGTTTATATAAACATGGATGTCAAATCACGATAGTGTCTGTAACCTTTTTTTTATTTAATATACTTTTTATGCATTATTTAAAAAAAAAAGCATTCTGTACTCCTTCTCTATATAAACTACAAGTGTGCCAAGTTTCATGCTCCTCCTTCCGCGTAATTTTCGTAAAAAGGGATCCAAAGTTTTTGCTTCACGTATTTATATATAGATGTTAATTATGTAAAAATATTGGGTATGTAGCAAGATTTATGTTTCCTTTTCAATTGTTTACTCATAACTCGCACATCGAAGAAAGTTATTGACTCTTTGTTTGTACTATCGTAAGTTAAAAACTTTGTTATATATAATATTAGATAATACTTCAAAGTTGAGTTTGTAGCACTTCACGCTTAATCCCGCATATAGCAGGGTAGGCAGAGGGAACCTAGTGCTAAGACACTCCGTTCCCCACTTTCCGCCGAAAAAAAACACGATTTGGCATATAGCATAGTGGAGATTGAACCCGTAGTCAACGCCTTTACAGTCAAACTTTGTAGGACACCACCGCACTACAATAGCTTCAGGATATTTAGAAAATTACTAAGAGTATTTTAAAAGTGTTTAAGCATCAAATAAACATAAAGACAGTAGTGGTTAACGAGAGAAAATACCATCTAAAAATGTAGTCCAACAACGCAGCCACAACATTGTCAAGGCTGACTATAAAATTCTATTTTTTTACTAATTCCTAGTGTTTGTGTGTAACAGCATCTGACATCCTCATCTGTTGTGGGTTCGATTCCCATTCGGGGATAATTATATTTAAATTATTATTTAGGCAAAGATTTTGTCTTGCCTAAATAATAATTGCGGCATTGGTAGCCAAGACTCCCGCTGAGTTTCTTGCGCCGGTTCTTCTCAGGTCTGAGGTTCAAGCAATGAATCGTGTAACTTCGTTTTCTTTTTCTTTTTATAACGCCTGTCGTGGCGCAGAGGCACAAGCGTGCGACTGCAAAGCGACAGGTTATGGGTTCGATTTCCACTCCAGGAAATGAAGTATTTTCTTTTTCAGTATATAAAAAGTACAAAGTTTCTGCTTCACGTATTTATATATAGGTTTACCTTGGCTTCGACTTGACACTAGTTTCTCTGTGACTACCAGTGGCTGGGGTGTTTTTTTAATTAATTAATTTTAGTTACTTTGTGCCCAATATATTCCTGGCAACCATTTTTTAGCTCTCACACCTTGTTTGACTTTGTTTTTCGAGCTCCACATTTCACTGGCGAGCTTTTTTTTTTAGGTCTCATACTTGTACTTTGAAAAGTTAGGCAAACCGGTGGAAATTGAGTTGTCGCCTCGCTTCTACTGACTACCTCACTATGCGGGATAAAGCGTGAAGATATCATCATAGAGATCTGTTTGGTGGTAGGAGGTTCGTCCTCCGTCTGGCTCGCGACCACTATCATGTCAAAGACGAACCGCCAAAGAAAGATGTTTTTAGTAATTTGTATAAAACTGAAGAGTAACACAAAATGTTCTTTTAATCGACTCCGAGTGTCTATTATTGTACTGCGATACGATCTCAGTGTTTTTGCCAAATCCTACCTCGTGGACCATTAATTACGGCGCTCTTACGTTTGATCTGTCACTTTATTGTATAACTAACTTTATCCCGTTACTTCGTTTACCTGTTTTATAGGAATTTCGAGAAACCCTCCATTAGTACTCCCCTATACTCCCCGCGTCCCTACACGCCACATGTCATGGTTCTAAGTGCCGTAGTTTCTCGTTCTCCTCTCTCAGCGCTCCCCTACACTCTCCGCGTCCCTACACGCCACGCCATGATGTCTGTCAGCGACATATCATATACACTTATAGATAGCGAACTATCCTTACTTTGCGTGGGAGAAAACTTGTTTTTTTGGAAAATTATAAATAAATGTATTTATGATAAGCCTGATAAGAGAGGTAGCGGTTACCTTAGCTGAATTTCGACAATACAGTATCTATGATTCTGAAAGAAGGTCACCTAAAAAGTATAAGGCCCCTAAAGGAAGGAACATGAAAAGGTTAATGACTGAGAACGAGGCGAAAAAAGCAGGAATTTTAGCGTTAGGCGCTCCAACCTCCCTGACTACCCCGCTAGGGATACAACGAGAAGCTAAGTAAAATTAGCAGGAATTAAAATAAGTATGGCTTAAACCTGTATCTTAAATATATCGCAAGTTATCTATCCATATAAAACGCTTGCCACAAACGGACTGCTGGAAACGGACAACGTACGCGCGAAATTACTGGCTATAAAAACTCAAAATACGCTCTCTACTTTTGAATTTTGCATGTTATATATATAAGATATTGCATGTTGATTGGCGGAACTCAACGCCGCGCTTTGTCTTACTTGAGGAAGGGGATGTAAAGAATTTAAATCTTATTAATCATCTCAATCATGCAATGCCACAATTCGGTGACGCAAACGTCAAAAGAGAACGGAGTGTCTTGACACTAGGTTCTCTGGTTCACTCTGTCTACCCTGCAACCAATATATATCTAATCGCAGCGACAGTCTGACGTTATTCTACTGCGACACTGTGACACGCATAAGTGATTTATTTAGTTTCCTAAATTATATATTAGATTTATTTTTTGACACCTGTCGTGGCGCAGAGGCACAAGCGTGCGACTGTAAACGCGACAGGTTGTGGGTTCGATTTCCACTCTAGGAAATGTAAAATTTAGTATTTTCACATCTTGGGTTTGGTAACAAGGCAAAGCGCGGCGTGAGTTCCGCCACTCAACAAGCAATGTCTCAATTTGGCGGAAAGTGGGAAACAAAAATGTTGAAAGAGAATGGAGTGTTTTAACACTAGGTTCTCTGGTTCCCTCTGCCTACCCCGCTATATGCGGGAAGCGTGAAGTTAAAAAAAAAAAGAATGGGCTACCTTAAGACTTCATTTGCACTGCGCTGACCTCTTCTTCCTGCAATTAATAGAATGTTAAGGGATTTCTTCTCTAATATATATAATCATACACAATGTCTCGGATTCAGGCAGAGAGAACGGAGTGTCACGACACTTCTCTCTAACTCCATGCTAGGCGGCAGAATGAGTGAATTTGCAAAAAAAACAAAAACATACATATGTCTTTATGCAGTTCATTTAACATTAACAATAACAAATTTTATACTCCATGCTTGGTTTTTCATGCCAAATTTTTTCTTCGTGTACCAAAATAAACCTAGAGGATTTGTTTACGCGTTGCCTTAGCAACGAATGTGTTATTTTACACAAAAGTGTATTTAAAACACATGGTAATGTGTGTAATATTTATTTTATTCATTTAATATATCTATATTTAAATTATTTCAGAAAATATTGTCTTTCTGCACTTCTTGGGCCAATTTACGTAAAAAGCAGTTTCACGCTTTATCCCGCACAGCACAGTAGTTTTTTTTATTACTTCACGCTGTATCCCGTTTATAGCAGGATAGGCAGAGGGAACCTGAGAACCAAGTGTTGAGACACTCCGTTCCCCACTTTCCGCCGAATTGAAGCATTGCGTGCTGAGTGGCGGAATTCAACGCCGCCCTTTGCCTTGTCACCATAGTAGTCAAAGAGAACCTATTGTTAAGACTCCGTTCCCCACTTTCCGCTCGAATTTGAAACATTACGTGTTAAATGGCGGAACTCAACGCCGCGCTTCGTCATACCAGAAGTCTTTGCAAAAAGGGGTTAAAAGTCCTTCACGTGTCAAAAAATATATTATTTTTAGCTCAAACATGACTGTTTTCAGTGATAGCAATTCAGGAAACCACCCACTTTCTGAAGAGACAAAAAGCCAAAATACAACGACACGAACGAGTACACATATGTATGTACTCAAATGTTTGTCCCAATTTCTAAATGTAACAAGGAAGTACTTTGAATTTATTTTAAACATACATACATTGGGTTTATTTTTAGAGTGTCGCTCTGTAACATTTTAAGCTTTTATTTAACAACTATCGTGGCGCAGAGGCACAAGCGTGCAACTGTAAGTATGACCGGTTGTGGATTCGATTCCCACTCCAGGAAATGGTATTTTTCATTTCTTGGGTTTGGTAACAAGGCAAAGCGCGGCGTTGAGTTCCGCCATTCAGCACGCAATGCTTCAATTCGGCGGAAAGTGGGGATCGGGGTGTGTTAGCACTAGGTTCCCTCTGTTTACCCTGCTATATGCGGGATACAGCGTGAAGCTATGTATGTATGTATGTTGTACTCATTTAATATAGGAGCCACTGTGTCTGTTTGGAACAGCGTCTTAATGTAAACGCCAATGGTAGTGGGTTCGATAGACACTCTGCGTAATGATTATAATAATCAGAGGTTTAATAGCAAAGGTAGCAAGTCCAGTTAATGCAATGTACAGATAACAATGCAAGGATATTATCCTTATTAATATTATAAATGCGAAAGTAACTCTGTCTGTCTGTCTGTTACGCTTTCACGCCTAAACCACTGAACCGATTTTGATGAAATTCGGCATGAAGATAGAACTGAACTTGGGAAAGGACATAGGATAATTTTTATTGCGAAAAAAATGGTAGAAAGGGTTGAAATAGGGGATGAAAGTTTGTATGGAAACCTTATTGACAAACATAAAATCAAGTAAGATTGTTCAACTGTTTACAACTTTCACACCTAAACCACTTAATCAATTGACAAATAGTCTAGACCTTGGAAAAGAATACTCCTAGGCTACTCCTTATCATGTCGCGCGATATAATCGAATTCCACGCGGGCGAAACCGCGGGCGGAAAGCTAGTATTATTATATTTTTAATGTATTTCATTCCCCACTTTCCGCCGAATTGAGGCATTGCGTGCTGAGTGGCGGAACTCAACGCCGCGCTTTACCAAACACAGGAAATGAAAACACTAAACTATTACATTCCCTGTAGTGTGTCGAACCCACAGGCTTTGACATGTACAGTCGCACGCCCGCTTGTGCCTCTGCACCACGATTTTATTCAAATATAATAATTCCCCTCATGCGTATCGAACCCACAACCAAACTCGTTTACAGGCGGACTATCTACTACTGCGCCTCCATGGCCTCTTTCCTTTTTCCTTGTTCCTACATTACCTCCCACTTGTAGAATTAAATCGATTTTTCATTAAATTACGCGCGTATATAAACATTGATTTTTATTTTATGATTCGCTCAAACAATTCACTTTAATGGCTCGTTGTAAATTTTTATTTGAATTGCAAGTGGCGTATATCATTACGACAGTTATCATCTGGCTTCCTCGCGCTCTTTTTAGCTTCACGTTTTGAAAAGGAAATCAATAATTACAAATTATTAAAAAATTTAAAAAACAAGTGTACTCCGAATAGCTAGTATTGATTTACCCAGTAAATAGTTATGCGGTGACACGCAAAATTACAATCGAATTAGAACCTGCACCTTCATTTGGAGCCTGACCACTAACCTCTCTCTGGGAAGTCCTCATGCGTTTTATGTGACCTTCCTATACTATAATTTACAATGTCATTGAAATAGTTGTTTATTTTTCTCTTTGCTTTTTTTCATATAAAAGCATATTATAAAGATCGATTTGCTCACAGCTTTGTTTTCAATTTTATTGGTTGTGGGTCCTCTCTCTCTCGAAGATAATATTATATATAAACTATTTTCATTTCTCCACTCAGTTTTTTTTACAAAAACAATAAAAAAATAGATTTTAAGTTTTATAATCCACACAAACAAAGTCGAGAAACACAACTAGCTTACTATAATAACTACAATAAAATATATTGAAAAAATGTACAAATATATATATTTAGATCTAAACATAGTCTATCCAAAACTTTACCCTCTCAAATTCGAACCCGTACCACATCAAATACAACAAAGTAACCAACACCTTGACCGCTTTCACCATTGTAAAGGCCGATGATCTTACCTCCTTCAGAAAATGAATATTTATTATTTTTCTGTTATTGAAGCACCTTCATTGACGCGGTACGTCAGTCAATCTGTCGTTCCGTCTATTTCTGCGTAACAACTGTTTATATCGGAGTTCGTTTGTAAGTGGGACGAGGTGCTAAAGCTAAAATAAAAGTTTACTTCGCGTCCTCTTTACTGTCGTCTTTTGAGATTTACAGGTATATGTGTTGCTTTAAAATTTGCTGAATTATTTGAATTAAATATTAAATAGAAATTTGTGTTAACATCGTTAATGCCACAATTCGGCGGAAAGTGGGGGACGGAAATGTTAAAAGAGAACGGAGTGTCTTAACACTACATACATACATACATAGCTTCACGCTGTATCCCGCATATAGCAGTGTAGGCAGAGGGAACCCAGTGTTAAGACACTCCGTTACCCACTTTCCGCCGAATTTAGACATTGCGTGCTGAGTGACGGAACTCAACGCCGCGCTTTACCTTGTTACCAAACCTAGGAAATATAAAAAAACATTTCCTAGAGTGGGAATCGCACCCACTACCTGTCGCGTTTACAGTCGCACGCTTGTGCCTCTGCGCCACGACAGGCGTGAAGTTAATTAAGTAATTAAGTAGACAACGGAATCACTTGATAGGCTCACTGCCTACTCTGCTATAAGGAATAAAGCGTGAAACTACTAAAAAAAAAAAGGAAACCTGCAACCGCTGCGTTTACAGTCAAACACTGTCCCACTGGGCTATGATGACATTATAAAAACGAATATTGTTTAAATGTATTCAATAAAACCTAAAACCATCGCCCACATTCAAACACTGCCCCACTGCGCCATAACGACCTATTCTAGCTATACCGCGCTATTCTAGGAAGGCCATCGACCTGCTGCGAGCTGAGGAGTGCTGAGGGAACTTCAAACGTCAAACAGCACTCGAACGGCTAACCTACATATGATATCTTACCTCATTTGTCTGTATGTCTGTCTAAGACAGTGTTTCCCAACCTTTTTAGTGTCATGCCCCAACTTAGTCTGTGTAAAATCTATTATTAAAAAATTAAATTGTCCATTTAAGTAATTCAAACCATAGATTTTAGGAATCATTAGGATTTTTTAATGAAACGTGGTAATAATATTTTCAAAATATAATGAACAACTTAAAATCAAATTCCGAATAACTTTTTTTCTATAATAGCTTCACGCTGTATCCCGTATATAGCAGGGTAGGTAGAGGGAACCTGAGAACTTAGTGTTCACTCTGTTCCCCACTTTCCACAGAATTGAGGCATTGCGTGCTGAGTGGCGAAACTCAACGCCGCGCTTTACTTTGTTACCAAACCCAGGAAATGAAAATACTAAGCTTACTTACTAACTAAGCCAAATAATTTTAATAATAATTTTTGAATTGCCCCCCATTATCAATAAAAATTACCACCTGTGGTGAATGCGTGGGGCTCCACGTTGAGAAACATTGATCTAAACCGACTATGGCTAGGTTAAGATAATTGAGAGCTTAATAAAGCTCAGTGGCTTTTAAGATTTATCACTAAAAAGGATTTCCTTTACTTTTTATTTAATTTTAAAGCCTTTCTTTGTACATCAGGATAGAAAGTGAGCCTAGTGATATGACACTCAATTCTCTACTTTCATTGCGAACATTACGTGCAGAGAGGTGGTACTTTATTTTGCGAGAGTAGAATGGAAAAATAACAACATTCCTGCTAGTGGGACTCGAACCGACAACCAACCGTGTACAGTCAAACGCAGTCCCATAATGCTACGAAGACCTATTTATGGTAGAGCAGTTAATTGCATTTTTGTCTCTCTTCTTTTCACTTTAGTGACGTTATTTCTTGAAAAAAAAAATCTTTATATAGATTTACGTTTTATCGCACGCATAACAAGAGAGGACCTAGTGTTAAAACACTCCGTTTTTTATTATAGGTGATTTGTGTAATGTATATCTGCCCACTCAACTATCAAGATGATAGTTGAGAGCTAGCCTAATGAAACTGAGTGGCTTTTAAGACGCAATGAATGGTTCCCTTTTATCTTATATTTAGTGATTAAGCACTATGTTCTCTCTTCTTATCGTTCGACTGGCTGTATCCCGCGACTTTGTTGGCAACATCGACTAGGACATCTTAAATCCAACTTATCAAGGACCGATGACAATGATAACATTTTCATTGCTTAAATCTTATTATTATATAAACCTCGATTCGGCAGAAAGTGGGGAACGGAAATGTTAAAACAAAACGGAGTGTTTTGACACTAAGTGCAAACAACAACTAAACTAAGTTTAACAGGTTCCCCATACCTACCCTGCTATGTGCGGAATACAGTGCGAAGCCATAGAAAAATATTATAAGAATCATAGACTCATTGTCTTTATATGTTCCATATTCTTAACTGAAATAGTGTTTGTTTTTATATTCGTAATTTTTCAGCAAGGTAGTCAGAAAGTACCTAGTGTTAAGACACTCCTTTTTTATTAGCCTCTATTGCGTCAAGAGGTTTCGTTCTCTACTTTACGTCCGAATTCTAAACATTGCTCGTCGAGCGTTAGAACCTAATGCGTTTGGCTTACCAGGATGGAGAAATTATAATTAATGGTAATACATTCCCTCGAATAAAAAACGAACGTGGGGTAAGGAGTTGTTTAAAGAGAATGGAGTGTCTTAACACTGGGTGCTCAGGATCCGTCAGCTTACCCTGCTACATGCGGGATACAGCGTGAAGATAAAAAAAAGAATAGAAATCGAACCCATAACCACCGTGTTTACAGTCAGAGGTTGTCCCACTCCGAAATAATGTTCTCAACTAAAACTATTAAAGAATTATACTAACAAATACATAATATATACGTATATATGAGAGACAAAAAATAAATGCTATGCCAAAAAATTGGAGGTCAGTCGTGGCGCAGACGCATAAGCGTGCGTCTGTAAACGTAACAGGTTGTGGGTTCGATTCCCACTCCAGAAAATGAGAATATTAAATATTTATAATAATTAATATTTAGTTTTTTTAAATTTCCTCGCTCTAGTACCAAGCAAAACACGGCGTTGAGTTCCGCCACTCTTGCGTCAATTCACCAGAAATTGAGGAAAGGAAATCTTAACAGAACGGAGTGTCTTACCACTAGGTTCCCTCTGCCTACCCTGCTGTATGCGGGATACAGCATGAAGCTAAAATAAAATTGCCAACTATTCTCTCTGTTTTTTTCTCCGCATTACAATATATATGTCGAATTAGATAACTGACAGTTTAGCGCCAAGTTATGTGCGGAAGTTAATGACAGATTGCCAAATATTTATATTTATAATTAAATGTTGATAGACATATAATAGGTATTATATAAATAGGAACTAAAATTTATTTTCTAATTTATATACATTGTAGTTGTCAATTAAGAGTAACATTGTTACGAATAACTCCATAACTACTCGTCAGATGGTAACTATATTTAAATGGGACCACATCAGAATCACCAGTTATCATATAAGAAAAGAATCAACAAAATTGGTACACCCAGTAAATTGGTATGCAGTAATACTCATGAAAATTTATTCGACAGGTTGTGGGTTCGATTCCCACTCCAGGAAATGAAGTATTTTCATTTTCTGGGTTTGGTAACAAGGCGAAATGCGGCGTTGAGCTCCGCCACTCAACATGCAATGCCTCAATTTGACGGAAAATGGGGAAAGGAAATTTTGAAAGAGAATGGAGTGACTTGACACTAGATTCTCTGGTTCCCTCTGCCTACCCTGCTATATGCGGGATACAGCGTGAAGTTAAAAAAAAAAAAAACATCATGAGCCGCGTTCCCTATTTCAACAAATATTTTAATAATCTCTATAAAGAGATATTGCTCGCGTTACTGTGTGCATATAGAAACAATATTCAACAACAGGATAAAACCAGATTTTAGATTATACTCCACGCATGCAAAGTCGCTGTATACAGCTAGTTATATCACTCGCTATATTGTGTTTAGTATATACATATACATTAGTCCCACTCGTCTGTCCGTCTGTCACTCATCGGCGCGTACTCGACAGAAACTATTTAAATATCTTCGCGTTTGGTTTTGCTATGGATATTACTGTATTTTTAGCTTACACTGTTTTTGTTTTATATTTTTTTTGTTAAAAATTAAATTAGGTGTTATGGGACAGTCTGAACGCCTGTCGTGGCGCAGAGGTACAAGCGTGCGACTGTAAACACGACAGGTTTTGGGTTCGATTCCCACTGCACTCCACGATACTCCAGGAAATGTTATTATTTTCATTTCCTGGGTTTGGTAACAAGGCAAAGCGCGGCATTGAGTTCCGCCACTCAACACGCAATGCCTCAATTTGGCGGAAAGTGTGGAACGAAATTGTTGTAAGAGAACGGAGTGTCTTAACAATAGTTTCTCAGGTTCCCTCTGCCTACCCTGCTATATGCGGGATACAGCGTGAAGTAGACAGTCAGTATCCCATTTGTAGGAATTATTATATTTCAACAATACGCGGTGTTAAGTTTCGCCAATGGACACGTAATTGGTATGTAAGACATGAGGCCATAGTGTCATAGTGAGACCGTGTGTGAGATTGTAAACGCGGTTGGTCGTGGTTTCTACTCATGGTCATGAATATTTAAAATTATATTATTTTCTTGATAAAAAAGTGCGGCGTTGAGTTCCGCCAGCTCAGCATGAAATCCGAACACAACACATAAGACCATCATGGGACAGTGAGATATTCAGTTTGACTGTAAAAGTCATGGCTGTGGGTTCCTATTAGAGGTAATTATTAAAAATTATTTTGATTTCCTTAATGAAATCTTTGATTTTCGCGATTATTACGCGTATTAAATTAAGCTACTGTTTCTTTGGTGTTAATACAGAGTATAGATATACCTTGCAAATTGGGGAAACATCCCGCAGTATCACACGTCTTGTGACTATGGTGCCAACCCACAAACCATGGCACACTTGCTTGCCTGTCCCAACTGCCCGTTCATCTGCTTAAACAACGATCTCATTGAGGCAATAGAAGATGCAGTCAACGTGGCTACGCACTGGCAAGACATCATTTAGGCATCTAATTCATTGGTAAGAAGGGCGCAGAGGCACAAGCTTAGCAGTGTAAACGTAACAGTTTGTGGATGCGATTCCCACTCCAAAAATGAAAAAAGTACAGTATTTTCGTTTCCAGGCTTTGGTAACAAGGCAAAGCGCGGCGTTGAGATCCGCCACTTTCTCGCGTAAAGTAGAGAGCGGAGTGTCTTAACACTAGGTTTTCTCCGACTACCTTGCTATGCTAAAAAAAGCGTGAAGCTGTAAAACATCTATAAATAACGGTATCCCTACATTCAAACAGTTTGTGTTAAAGTAAACAAATTCATATACTGAGTCATGCATGTGTTTTCCTTTATTATAATATACCCGCACAAGCGTGAATATGTTGTTAAGTCGACTTGCATATACTATTTGTTAAATATTAATAGTTACTAGAGACCTCCTACACGTAACTCCTGCACGTGAACGCCTGTCGTGGCGCAGAGGCACAAACGTGCAACTGTAAAAGCGACTGGTTGTAGGTTCGATTCCCTCGAGTATTTTCATTTCGTGGGTTTCGTAATAAGGCAAAGCGCGGCGTTGAGTTCCGCCACTCAGCATGCCTCAATTCGGCGGAAAGTAGGGAACAAAATTGTTGTAAGAGAACGGAGTGTCTTAACACTAGGTTCTCAGGTTCCTTCTGTCTACCCTGCTATACGCGGGTTACAGCGTGAAGTTAAAAAAAAAAATTTGCTCTTTAACTTCACTGATACCTCATTGGTGCGTAAACAACGCGCCTTTGCAACCTGTATGTTATATTATAAGATAGTATAATAAGCATATTGTGATGTGTAATAATTATTGTATTAATTACATGTAATTCTAATTCATTATTGTTAAAAAAATAATTTTCTCCATATAAATTATAATACTTTGTAAAAGAATATATCGAGATTAATTGGAAAACGGAAAAAAGAAAGGATTTTAGATTTTATAAGCCACGCAAACGAAGACGCGTGATACAGCTAGTTTATTAAATATAAACATTCTCTAGTGGGAAACGGAAATGGTTAAAGAGAACGGAGCGTCTTAACACTAGGTTCTCTGGTTCCCTCTGCCTACCTTGCTATGTGCAGGATACAACGTGAAGAAAAAAAATATTTAACATAAAAAGATTCAAATTCACAACCACTACCTTCAGTAAGACACGCTTTTACTGCACTATAATACACATAAGCAGCTTCACGCTCTAACCCGCATAGCGGGATACCAGAGTGAACCAAGTGTCCAAACACTTCGTTACACATGAATACATACATACATAGGTAGCCAAAGGGAACCAGAATCTAGTGTTAAGACACTCCGTTCTCTTTTAACACTTCCGTTCCCCATTACTCATTAATCATTGTCAAAAATAGCGATTGTTCATCTCGAATATGTGTTAACGAGACGTCCTCCTTATAAATATACAGTCATAGGAAATGGAAAACCGGAAACTACCTGAGATGTGAGTGGTCGGAGAAATAGGTCACTTACTTAGAAATTATGATATAGTTGTCATTCATGTAGGGACAGGTGATGGAAGGATTCTGGTTACATACTATGTTAATTTAAATTTGATGGCCTTTTTTAACGCCTGTCGTGGCGCAGAGGCACAAGCGTGTGACTGTTAACGCGACAGGTTGTGGATTCAATTCCTACTCCAGGAAATGGAATTTTTCATTTCCTGGGTTTGGTAACAAGGGCAAAGGGCGCGCCTCAATACGGTGGAAAGTGGGGAAAGGAGTGTCTTACCACTAGGTTTCCTCTGCCTACCCTGCTATGTGCGGGGATACAGCGTGAAGCTATGTATGTGTATGTATTATTATTTGAGACTTTATTTGAGCTATTTTCATATATATTTATTATATTTGATAATAAATATAATTGGTGTACTAATATAATATGTCGGAGTACGTTAGCAGTACGTTAGCGGAGTGCAGGTGTGGCGTCTTTGACCCATTTCCACGACACACGCTAGTTACTGACAGAAGGTTATTTGCTCATTTATCCTATAATATATCAAATAAAATAAATTTATTTTGTTTATTTTCACGTTTTCACCGCAATGTAAGATAAATTTGTTTTGTTTATTTTCCCCGCATAGTAAGATAGGCAAGCAGAATCTTTTTTTTTATTGTATTGTAGGATGGTGGCAAACTAGTATAAGGACCATGTGATAGTGAGTGGTTACCTTCGACCATAGACATCTACAACACCATAGGAGTTGTAAATGCACTGCCGCTTGACGCTTGAAAGACCCCAGATCGTAGCGCACTGGGAAAACTTCACTAGAAAGATCATTACATCTAGTGTTCAGTTCCCTTCGTCGCTTTCCGCCTGAGATTGAAACATGTCGTGTTGAGTGATGGAACTATAATCAAAAAAGGTCTAATAAAAGTCTAAGCTCGTTTATGGTAATAAAAAAGTTTATTCAATATTTTAACTTAGCTTTACCCTTTTATCCGCATAGAAGGGTACTCAAAGAGAACTTAATACCAAAACACACTGTTTTCGAATTTTCTTGAAATCAGGATGTTACATAGGTGGCACAACTAAACGCCGCGCTTTGGGCATATCAGTGCAAAGAAGTGATAATAAATTAAGTATTATCATACCCCAGACTGGTGTCGGAACCACAATCAGCTGTGTTTAGAAACACTGTCCCACTACGTCACGTTGATTCCAATTTTTCCTTTTAATTTTGAAATTCACTTCATAAAATTCAATTAACAAATCATTATAAGTATATAATTTTTTTAGCTTCACGTAGTATCGCCGAATTGAGGCATTACGTGCTGAGTGGTGAAACTCGACGCCGCGCTTTGCCTTGCTACCAAACCCTGGAAATGAAAATACTATACTTTTTACATTTCTTGGAGTAGGAATCGAACCCACAGCCTGTCACGCTCACGGTGCCACGCTTGTGCCTCTGCGCCACAACAGGCGTATAAAGTATTAGTATATCATTATATTTACAAAATCAATTACAAAATAAATTTAACATTGAAAATTACACAAACTTAAATTAAACAGACACACAGACGTGGCAGACGACCATGACGTGACGTGAACGATCACGAATTTTGGCCAAAACCTTCACCATTATAATCAGAACAGAACAGCTCGTTTGGACATGATCTGACTTCGTGACCTTACCCCAGTAAGGACTTGGCAGATGCAGTGACAGCTTTATGGAGACCTTGGGGGGAGGATTTGAGGTGATGGATTGAATGTCGAGGAATTCCATTGTTGCAGTTGGACTGTCCTAATGGTATAGACGGTTGTGGGTTTGATTTATGCTTGAAGGAATGACTACATTTAAATTATTTTCGTCTTCCCATAGTCGTAAGACAAAGTGTGACATTGAGTTCTACCATTTAACACGTAATGTTTCGATTTCGTGCAGAAAATGGAGAATGGAATATTTTGGCATATGGTTCTTTCTTTATGCTTTTTTCCTGCTATGAAAAAAAAATCATTTTTTCATTCTGCTTAACCAAAACCCATAAGTTTGCAATATATGGCTTATTTAGCTAGACGACGACGGTTTCCAAGAGATGCGGGTTCTAGTCCCGCTACGTTTAAATTATCCTTATCCTATAACATGTAATTCAAGCGTTTGTATATTCTCTTATAATTTGCGCCAAACATGAAATTACTTAAATTTAGTGAGAGATGAGAGATGAAGAGTGCCAACAGTAGTATGTAATTGTTTATGTTGTTTAGTGATACTACACTCGTATCGGTATGATCGTTTTGTAACAATGTTTACAACTTTATAACAATCTCTCTGTATGATGGTTATTAAATATAAACTAACTATAATAGTTCGCAGCAACACCTGTAATGAAAGTAAAGAATATCTTAATAATATGTGAATCTTAAGATCGAGTGCGGCGTTGAGTTCCGCTACTCAACACGCAATGGTTCGAGTGAGTTTTTTTGATCAAAACGGCCACCTGGTAACAATAATAATTATAACATATTTTATTATACACCCACAATAATAGAAACATAAATAATTAAACTACACAAAAGCGACCATATCGCTAAAACAGCGATCTCTTCCCGGCAACCTTAAGGGAAAGGAAGTAGAGGAAAACAATGTATGTAGCTTTATAACAAAATGTGGTGGTTCCGATAGCGGACTACAACATTGTCCTCCCCTTCCATCAGTATCCTCTAGATTTGAAACGCATCTACAACATCCCTGGTGTTGTAGATGTCCATGGGCGAAGGTAACCACTTACCATCAGGTCATGGTCCTTTTGCTCGTTTGCTTCCGTTATCCATAAAAAAAATCTGTCTCGTAGATGGTAATTAACTATATTACCTGGTAATAAATATAAAAAATATTTTAATATTCTTTAAAATTATATGACTAACCGCGGCGTTGAGTTCCGCCACACATCTCGCACTGAGCTGAGGCCCACGGAAACTTCCGAATCTTCCGTGAATCCTCGGCAGACCTTCTCTGTACCTACCCCGTTATATGTGGAATACCTGTAAAAAATGGAGAAAATGATCACTAAATAACAGTACATTATAAATATTATTTGTTTTTTTTTATTTGTCGTAAACAATGTAAACAGATAACAAATAAACTATGCGCATAGCATTTTCCTTATTATTAGAAAGCATTTATTACCTAATTCCAAGAACGAACTGTCAGTTACCGAAATAGCTGATCGGATGGGGCACGTGAAAAATTTACGACTTCTCAAGCGTGTTTATGTGCGGAGTTTATATGCTGGAGGCGTTTTTAAGGTGGATGGTCGTAGGTTCGAAATTCATCTATGAAGTTATCAGCTTCATGCTTTCTCCCGCATGGCAGGGACCAATTTTCACCAATTTTTCTACCTTCAAGGTAGGAAAATTTTAGCCGGTAAATTTAAAGAAGCCGGTAATTTTTAGAGAAGCCGGTATATTTAGGCGAGTCGGTATAGGATGTGAAGGTATTTAGTAATTTCATTATTGTAATTCGGTTAACGTTTTTTTAGGTCTCTACATTTTGACCTCGTTTTTTTACAAAGTCAATTACAAGTTAAGCTCCAAATTTCATTACAATTCGACGACCTTTTTTTAGTTCTCATACTTGTATTTAAATAAATAGGCAAGCCGGTGGGATTCGTGTTGTATGGACGCCTCGCCACTGGTAGGCAGAGAAAATCTAAGAACTAAATTAGAGAGTCTTTTGTTTTTCTTCGTTTGTGGCGAAACTCAACGTCTTGCTTTGCTTGAAATGACACATACAAACATACATAGCTTCACGCTGTATCCCGCATATAGCAGGGTAGGCAGAGGGAACCTAGTGTTAAGACACTCCGCTCCCCACTTTCCGCCGAATTGAGGCATTGCGTGCTGAGTGATGGATCTCAACGCCGCGCTTTTACCAAACCCAGGAAATGAAAAAAATCTTTTAGCTCCTTAAAACTTCATAATAATATTAATAATTGATAGAAAATCCTTGTACCTCTTGCAGATAGAGGAATATGAAATTTTGATACTTAAAGTGTATGATCAAAAATTATGTTTTCTGAAGAAATCCAACATTGTTATTATAATATATTAGAAACACATTGCTATGGCGACGCGTCGTATTAAGCTTAGTTTTCTCTTGGAAAATGATAACACCTTATTTTTTTAATTTTCTAAATATAGTTGAAAAATTGCGGCGTTCAGTTACGCCACCTACACTATGTGATAATGTAATAGTAATATCTCATATATGCACTTCCGGTCTCTTTGGACTTTCCTGTCTTCCCTAAAAATCCATAGAAGTCAAGAGGTTGAATATTAACTTAAGCGAAATAACCACTTATTACCTTTTAAATATTTATGAATACATTTACGATGATAAAAATTTTACATAATTACAAGAAAACAGCAAAAATAAGTTGTAACAAGCGTACGAGAATGTCGACGTAGGGCATAATGGTTAGAGCGCTTGGACGGTTTCCAAGAGTCGTGGGTTCGAGTCCCGCTACGTTCAAATTCTTATACATTATCTAAAAACACTTAGCGCTTAACAGTTATGCGACCTTGGCCATCTGTATCTAAATCTAAATCGAAAATCTAAAAACTATTCATCGTCATTAGTTATTTGGACATATTTTAAACAAATTCCAATGCAATTGAATTTGTACAGTTATAAATAACTGAATAAATATTTTTCTTTCTTTCTCTTTATGCTTTATCCCGATAAGCAGGGTAGTTAGAAAAACTTAGTGTTAAGACACTTTATTCTCCGCTTTCCGTCCGAATTCTTAGCAATTCAGAGCAGATAATGACAATAATTTAAACATAATTATTATTCCCTCGAGGGGGAATCGAACGCACAACTAATTGCGTTGACAGTCAGGTGATATGAATGATTTTTTTAGCTTCACGCTGTATCCCGCACATAGCAGGGAAGGCAGAGGGAACCTGAGAACCTAGTGTTAAGACACTCCGTCGTAAGCTGTATTTTTTTTAAAATAATCTATATATAAATACGTGAAGCGAAACCTTTGTACCCCTTGTTTTTTACTTTGTGTTTTTTAAAAACATACGCCGACGAAGGAGCATAAAACTCGGCACACTTATAGTTTATATAGCGAAGGAATGCATAATGCTAACATTTGTTTTAAAGAATGCGTCCAAAGTATATTAAATTAACAAAATAAATGTTACACACACTATCATGGTTTGACATCCATGTTTATATAAAGTGACATATACATAACTAAAGACAACGCGTTATTAACGCGTCAACGGGGACACTAGTATTTCTTATTATGTAAAACGGAGATATGTCAAAAAATAATATGAAAAAAAATGTTTAGTCTAGTCTATTTTCGATCAGAATTTTGTGAATCGTAAAAATAAATAATGTGTCGGAACACTTATGTTATTATTTCCTGAACATTTTGTTGTTTATCTCTTTGATGGTCGTCTGTCGTCTGTCGTCTGTCGCAGCGGCTTGTAGTTACACCAAGGTCAGTGAATAGGTTGACAAGTCCACATGTATTACCACATGTATACACATGTATATACTTTTTTTATCTTTACGCTGTATCCCGCACATAACAGGGTAGGCAGAGGGAATCTGAGAACCTAGTGTTAAGACACTCCGTTCTCTTTCAACATTTCCGTCCGAAGGTCTGTCGTGGCGTAGAGGCACAAGCGTGCGACTGTAAACGCGACAGGTTGACGCGACAGATTCGATTCCTACTTCAAGAAATGTAAAAGTTAGTATTTTCATTTCCCGGGTCTGGTAACAAGGCAAAGCGCGGCGTTGAGTTCCACCACTCAATATTATTCTCAATACATATATAATACTCAATATTCGGTGGAAAATGGGAAACGGAGTGTCTTAACACTAGGTCCCCTCTGCCTACCCTGCTATATGCGGGATCCAGCGTGAAGCTATGTTTGATATACAATAAACTGATGATCTCCTGAACTTGCAGAGTCAAAAGTCATATAAATTCCCAAATTAATATTAACATACACGTAAAATGTATAAAAATAACTGTAAGACGCATGCTTCAGCCAGAAATAATGTACCATTAATATATAAGCGAAGTTATTCTGTCTGTGTTTTACTTTTTTACATGTGTTGAAACGATTTTAGAATATTCATGCATTTCTAAAAGATTAGAATAATATTTTAGAAATGCATATATAAAATTTGAAAATAGCAGTATTTCAAACCACGCCTCTTAGGTAACGTCCAAACGTTCTACCCAATTAAGCTGTACATTTCTAAGTATGTCGAAATTCTTCTTTAATTCAATTCAAATTTCTAACTATGTCGAAATTCTTCTTGAATTCTTATACGCTTGTTACAACTTATTTTTGTTAGATTCTCTCTCTGTAGAGAGATTTTTACATTTTAAAAAATAATAATACTGACATATACCAGATTAATCTAGTTGACATTATTTTATCTAATTAAAGAAAACAGCAGTTTCACGCTTTGTCCCGCATAGCTGGATAGTCAGAGTGACTCTAGTTGAAGTTAGAAACGATAAAAATAATAATAATAATGCCACTGAACTGTGGAATGGCCTACCTGCGGCAGTGTTTCCAGGTCGGTACGAAATGGGTACCTTCAAAAAGAGCGCCTACTCCCACATCAAAGGTCGGCAACGCACCTGCACGTCCTCTGGTGGCCGTGGGCGATGATCACTTACCATCAGGTGACCCAAGCACTCAAAAAAATTGAAAACAAAACCTACAACTGTCGAAATCAAAAATTTGACCTAAATCTAAAATCTCACTATTCTGCGGGATTGTTTCATGTGAATGTAGTAAAGGCATATTAAAGGTGAACGTACGAGCTGAAATTTCATTAAATCGGATCTATAAAGAAACGTCAAGATCAAAAGCATCACATGAAAGAGACGAGAATTTAAAAAATCAAACGACAATGAAAACAATGGCACTTTAAATTCATAGGTCACTGTACTTGTCACTTATTTACGTAGATTTATAATAGACACATGCTTGCAGCTCGCAACACAGTTTATAGCATGCTAGTTATTGGCACTCAAATAGTTCAAATCCCTGTCAAAAATAATGCGCCTGTCGTGGCGCAGAGGCACAAGTGCGACTGTAAACGCGACAGGTTGTGGGTTTCTGGAGTGGGCTCCAGGAAATGTTAGTATTTTCTTTTTTTGGGTTTGGTAACAAGGCAAAGCGCGACGTTGAGTTCCGCCAGTCAGCACGCAATGCCTCAATTCGGCGGAAAGTGGGGAACGGAATTGATTTAAGAAAGCGAAAAATTATAATAATAATAATAAAACACTTTATTGCACATAATACATAAAATATAGCAAAGTGACAAACATGTAAGTAAGCAAAGGCGGCCTTATCACCAAAAGTGATCTCTTACAGGCAACCATTATTGATTGCGTACTTATGTGAGACATCTTGTTGGCGGAAAACAGTGCAAAATATATATATATACATATACATACACATATACACACATATACATATATATATATATATACATACACACATACATACATACATACATATACATACACACATATATACATATATACACATACATACATATACATATATATATAAATATAAATAAATAATAATAAAGTAAGATAATACATAGACTACAATGTAAGATAGTGTTTTTTGAGACGATATTTAAATATATTAAGAGATGACGATTGTCTAATATAACGTGGTAGTTCGTTCCATAGCTTCACTGCCTTAACAGTGAATGATTCACTGTAGCATTTAGTGCGGCACAGTGGTACCTCCAACACATTGTCATATCTTGAACGGAGATTGAAAGGTTGGGAACGAGAACCAAGGAAAGTAAATCTTTCCTTGAGGTATAAGGGAGTTGAAGGTAGGTACAGAACGGTGTACAAGAGGATGAGGGCGTGATAATTGCGTCGATGTTTCATGGACAGCCAATTCAGTCGAACTCGATATTGAGAAATGTGGTCGTATTTCCTCAAACAAAAAATAAATCGTATTATTAAGTTTTGGAGGCGTTCAAGTTTATTCAGTAATCTCTGTGATAAATCCAGGTAACAGGAATCGGCATAGTCAAGTATGGGCAACAGAAGAGATTGAGCTAAAGTTATTTTAGTTTTGTGTGGCAATAGATTTTTCCACCTCTTCATCCTTCCAATAGCAAAATATGTCTTACGACATAATTCAGCTACTTAAGGCGCCCATGTTAAAGAACTATCCATCCTGATACCTAGATTTTTCACAGTAGTACTAAATTCCAATTTGCAATTATCAAGCATTACGGAAGGAAGGAGGGAATAGTCTAATTTGGAGAGCTGCTTGAAACTGCCAAGGATGCACAACTGTGACTTGCTGGGATTTATAGACAGGCCACTTGATTTGCTCCAGGTATTAAATTATATATATATATATATATATATATATATATATATATATATA
>JAKGSA010001264.1:0-11049 GCA_033558755.1 Philaethria dido | reverse complement strand
TAAGACCGTTCCCCACTTTCCACCGAATTTAGGCATTGCGTGCTGAGCGGAACTCAACGCCGCGCTTTGCCTAGTTACCAAACCCAGGAAACGAAAATATTAAACTTTTACATTTCCTGGAGTGGTAATCAAACCCACAACCTATCGCGTGTACAATCGCACGCTTGTGCCTCTGCGCCACGATAGGCGTTAATAATCTAGTAGAAGGAACAAAAGTAGAAAACAGAGTGTTGCGACACTAAGTTCTCTCTGGCTATCCTGCCATATGAGAAAAAGACTACAACAGTAGTGTCACAAAATATTGGCAAGCTTAGTCTCTTCACAATACTTAGTCAATATAGAAATACATTAATCAAATACTCAATTGACTGCACGACAGTGACACCATAAGAAGTCTCTATTTACTAGTATACCTACTCATACGGAAAATATACGTTGCCTAGCAACGTGTATGTAACTGTCAAAGTGTTTGTCACATGCTTGCTTAGTGTGTGTAATATTTGTTTTTATGTAAAGCCGTTTTTAATACTTCAAGCTATCTCTTTTAGACGTTTTTTGGCATTGGTAGGATTTTCCCAAACCTGATTAGATATTTTTTTTCCTTGTGAGGAGACGGGGGTTAGAATACAATTCCCCTCCGCCGCTGGGTAGCGTCCCGTAAGAGGCTGGTAACCCAGTAGTTAGGTGGTAGAAGGTTCGTCCTCCGACTGGCTCGCGACTACTATCATGTCAAAGACGAACTGTCGAATATTTAATTATATATTCCGGTTCGATGACATGTAAGCCAGGTACACCTATACCTACCTATCCTTTTCCCAAAGTAAGTGCCTCCGATGGCGAACTACCGCTGCCTCTACATCTTGTCCTCTTCCTTCCACCTGAACACTCTAGACCGGCAACGCATTCACAACTCTTCTGGTGTTGCAGATGTCTATGAGCGAAGGTAACCATTAACTATAGGTGGTCCTTCTACTCGTTTACCAAAATTTAACATAAAAAAAAAACAATAAGCTCAAACAGGAGAACGTTATTGTATTTTAAAAGGTCCCCTGGAACTTGCGAACCAAATGAAGTCTTACTAAACTTAGTTTGGAAGTTCCAGGCACCGCTACGAGCTCCTTACCCAGCAACCCCGACGCACATTAACACCCGCACAGTGAAGCTAGTTCTTTTCATATATTATCCTTACTAATATTACATCTGTCTGTCTGTCTGTCTGTCTGTTACGCTTTCACGCCTAAACCACTGAACCGATTTTGATGAAATTCGGTATAAAGATAGCACTAAACTTGGGAAAGGACATAGGATACATTTTATGGTGACAAAAAGGGTGGAAGAGGTTGAAATAGGGGATAAAAGTTTGCATGGAAGTTCCTTATTGTCAAACATAAAATCATGTAAGATTGTTCAACTGTTTACAACTTTCACATCTAAACCACTTAACCAATTTTGACAAATAGTCTAAACCTTCGGAAAGACTATAGGCTACTCCTTACCATGTCGCGCGATATAACCGAGTTCCACGCGGGCGAAGCCGTGGGCAGAAAGCTAGTAATTATATAAATAAATAAGAGTAAGCTAATATTGTAAATTAAATTTCTCTATAAGTTGATTTTTAAAAACTTGATTTATTTGTTACAGGTCAAACAAGAAATAAAAACACACTACCAATAACTCCTAAATCATTAATTCATTATTAATATAATAAATTAATAATAATGAACGCTATAGAAAACAAAATTAAATGTGGGTAGCTGTAAAAAGTCTGTGTGTGAAAGAGACAACGCTATAAGGATAGTGGCTGAGGGAAAGAGAGAGATGTCGCTGGTGGCGCCGAGGCGGGTCCAGTTGGACTGGGCCCATGCAATACCATGGTAAGATATAACATTAATGATAATATTATATGAATTAAATTCAGATTGTCATAGCGCAGAGGCACAAGCGTGCGACTGTAAGCGCGAGAGGTTTTGGGTTCGATTCCTACTCCAGGAAATGAAATAAATATTTAGTATTGTCTTTTCGTGGTAATAAGGCAAAGTTCTGCGCTGCACTGCGTTGAGTTCCGCCACTCAGCACGCAATGCCTCAATCCGGCGGAAAGTGTGGAACAGAACGGAGTGTCTTGACACTAGGTTCCCTCTGCCTACCCTGCTATATGCAAAGTTTTCCCTGGTTACCGCGTTAATGCGGGAAAAAGCGTCAATCTGCAAATATCTCATGTACAGTTCCTCGATGAAATGGACATAATTTATCTATCCCTACAACGAATAGGTGACGACAGTCAACTTTAGTATTCATGGGGTGAATAAATAATTACAAAAAAAATACAAACAAATCAAACGTATTTGCAGAAAAAGGTGTTTGCGTAAAACCACGATTTACAGATGAAACTATCTTTAAAATGCCTGCACTGACAAATGTACGTTATCGATTTATAATATTATGTTATCGTTAATATACTTCTATCCAATTTCAGATTTTAGGCTACCAGCAAGTTTAGAAATAATATGATTATTTTGTCAAAGTTGATTTAGTGCCTGATGTAAATTAATAGCAATGTTTTTACATAGATTTCGTTCCACCGCTCATTACCCTTCTTCGTACCCACGTTAGTGTTTGTTACTTTCTCATATATTCTTATATTAATAAGCGTCGATACAACTCTGTATTTAATTTCCGACAGGGTATCACCGCCAAGGTCAGATCTTCTGGCTCGGCCTCCCACAAACTGTACCACACGCTGTAGAGGCCAACAGGGCCAACAGCATACTACACAATAGATAACAACTCTATAGTTATTTCCCTTTTTCACCAAATATACTACTTGCTTTCATGGACACAGCGTTTCCTACATACATATATGTATATACCAGACTAGAATCTCTAGGGGAAGCACGAAAACTTGGGACAAAGTATTCGTATTGTTATCTAAAGCATTTTGTATGGAAATTGAAAATCGCCCCTACCGTGCGTAAGAGGAATTAAAAGTTGTCCCATAGGAAATGCTTTCGATAACGAAACGAATACTTTGTCGCAAGTTTTCGTGTTTGCCACTGCTCGTGGCCTTGCCCGCGTGGCGTCATAATAAAATCTAAAATCTCTAAATTGCAGATTTCGTGGTTTCGTGTTTCTTATCTATATAAAAGCTACACTTCGGCATAGTGTCATGTAAATCCGATTATTCTTACATTTATAACATTAGTAATATATCATCCACACCATATAAACACTTGTTATGCATCTAACTATCAGGGACCTACTCCTGACTTAAAGAACATCTTTTAGTCTGGCAACGCATTTGTAACTCTTCCGATGTTTTAGATGTCTTTGAGCGAAGACAGCTTCTTACTATCAAGTGGCCTGTACTTTCTCTTTTGCTAATAAAAAAAGTAAAAAAAAGACGAAAGAAAAGAGCGGCGCTAAGTTCCGTCAGCACGTCTATCGTATATCCCCAAAATGCGCAAAGCAGAAAGTAGATCACTGGAGTATTAGGAAACTAGGTTTTCTTTATTTTCCCGTAAAATTTGTGTAGGTATTTATTTTAGATTCAATTATTTGGTATATAAGAATTGTTGAATTTTAACTTTTTAATTTCTTTTAAGTCACTGTACCTACAATATACGTCCGAGTTTTTTGTTTATTTTCTTTCATTAGCAAGAATTTCATACATATATTTGATTTAAATTAAATAATTGTATTTAAAAATTACGTATACAATTTTTATTACAAGCGTCTTTACAAATAATAAAAAACTAAATTAAAACGATAAGACAAGAAATGTCCACAGAGGTCGTTGCCCTCTGTTACTAACTTCAGAGCGTTCAAAGAAAAAACCCGTCAGCTGAGCGATTGCGGCGCACTTCACGCCGTCAAAACGAACTGTCATGGCGATCCTATCGATCTTACTCCGCTAAAAATTAAGAGAAAATGCAAAAAATATGCCGCAATACGCGTTTGAGGCCGTCGCACGCGTCGCCACGCCGTGTTTAATGTTAGAACAATAGAAAATATATATTATAGTTCGCCCGTTCAGTGCTTTTTCTGTGAGTTATCGTCGTATCTAATTTTATTCGGACCTACCTATCTGGTTTACTGGGTGAGTACTGTTCCCACGCGTTTTTAACGCTTGTTCATATATTATTTTTTTTAGCTACACTAAATATTATTTCAATATTTTTTTATAAATAAAAATTCTTGTGAATAGTTAAAAATCGATTATTTGTGGGTGGGATGGCATGAAATGCGACTTTCTCGCTCGCTTATAATCCGGCCAGGTTTAAGAGTGACGTAACTCGATGTTACCGCATAGCGTAATGTTGCAGGTAATTTGGTCGGGTTGCTATCGCCGTCTCACTTTAACTTTAGGAGCGATATATTTTTTCCGGATTTTCACTTTATTATTGACATTTTCTCAGATTTTAATGATTTAAACTTATTTTTATATAAATAATAATAGATATAATTTTATTTTTCTTTATTTAAATAATTTAACGTTTAAATTTCTGTATTAATGACTACAAAAGTTAACTATTGAATTTATCTGTGTAATTATTTTTTATTTCTAAAAAGACTAAGGCTTATTATTATACAGCTTTAATAATAGAAATATACGACTTACTTAAAAAATATCAGAAAGTAATTAGAAAAGGGCCTGCTATATATATTTTCATTACATTATGTTCAATTATATATGGAGTTATAATTATACTATAAAAAAAAACAAAAGAAAATTACAAATCTCTTATAAAAGACAAACTACTATAGATTAATATTGCTGTTTTTTTTTTAATAATTTCAATATGAATGTGAATTGTTTAAATGACATTTAAAACAAAAATATAATTTTTAAATATGAAATATCTAATAAAAGCATAGTCTGGCGGTATGTCACACTAGCACTTCCCACACCCTAGTACATTTGGCTGCCAGAAACAATTAATGTAATGAGTTATTTGAACAAAAACTATTTTTATTTTTAAAATAATAGAAGTTACATATTATTCATATGTTAAGTAATTTTAAAACTAAAATTGTGTTACCTGTAAGTATTTTTTATCTAGTGATGTGTTGTAATAATTCTTTATTATCTGTGAAAAAATTAAGTAATTGTTGATTTTTATACATTAACTGGCTTTTGATGATAGGCATATCTGTTTTTATTTTGACATGTGTATGGCAGTACAGTGCTTTAGTTTAATGTACAAATTAGTAAAATGCGGTGTTTAGTTCCACACCTTGTTTCACCACTAATGTAGTTCCACTGCCAATGGAGTGTCTTGACACTAGGTTTTCTAATTATCTATGTGAGAAAAATGATGAAGTCTCAAATGAAACTATTTTAACCGGATTAATTGCATATAGTTTAGTATTCGAAAATACATTTTTGGTTACCCAACGTTTCGAAAACTTTACAGTAGTCCGCGGTCATAGGTAGACTGAGGTGGCATTTGTCTGTCACTTCTTAGTTGCCTTGTGTACTGCCCTGGATTTTTGCAGGATGAGCTGACTGTATCTGGCCCTCTAGTGTGGTGGGTTGAAGTCTCACTTCAAAAATTTAATGAGTGGGTCCCAGATGAAAGTCTCCAACCATCTTCTCTATTGAAATTAACTAATCATGAAGTCTATTATTTAAAATTTAAAAATAGTTGAACAGTAGTAAGTTATATATAAGCATCATTTTGAAGACTCCGTTATTTCTTCATAATGTACAAGACGCTAATTCTCTGCTATTCTGCTAATTTTAGAGATAAGACATGGACAAATGGGATAGCAGAATCAAATGTTTTAATAAAATTTGAGAACAATTTTTAACGTATGATTATTGCATTATTTAAAAAAAAAAAGAATCCAAAAGGTTTATCATATAACTAGCTGTAACCTGCAATTTGGGTTGTGTGTAGTAGTTTTGTCTGTATATTGTCTGTTAGTCATTCAGTTATGCAAGTGTACTCTATAAGGTTTTTAAGAGAATAATTTTGTGATGTCCTTCATTTAGAAGATTGCAATAATTCTTTAAAATTTTAAAAATTGCAATATCTGTTCTATGATCTTTCTCTTCAATAAGTTTCATAATATTTAGGCAACATATTTTATTGGAATTCCAAACATTCTGGAACTCAGCCCAGAATTTTTCTTGACTAAATCTGGAATTATTATTCTAGTAGTTCTCTTTGTTTTATTGTTAATGTTGCATTTAATACAAAAGTATGTGTGTCGGTGTTGCATGACGTCATGATTGAATGATCCAGAAGTTCTAGTTCACGCTTTATACAGCACGGCAGTGTAGTCATAGAGACGATAATGACCGGATAATCCGTTCGCCACTTTCCGTCCGAATTCCGCCCGCAATCGGACGCTGTTCTACTGCGACATAATGACCGCTATGGAGGTGATCTGGTTGATTCATTATCAGAACCATTGTGTGGGGCGGTGGGTGTCGGGTGGCGTTGCAGAGAAAGAAGCTCGGTGTAGTGCCTGGGACTGAAATTGCATTGAAGTTCGTCACTGTTGTCCAAACCCCTGTCTCTATGCAACCAAATTTGAAAAAAAATCTACTAATACTTTGAAATACATACTAGAAGTGGATTGGTGTTTTCCATATCTCATCATCATCAAAGACAGTAAAGCTCTCTGTTCGTCCAGTTTGTTACACGTAGAGTTCTCAAGTTTTGTTCCAGTCCAGCCGTCCGAGTTTTGTACTGCTTTCCTAGACATCTGACTCATTGGTTACTGTAAAAATAGTCTTAGTAAAGCTGAAAATACTGACTTACACCTGAGCCAAAGTAATTTATAATGCAGATACACAAACATATATATAATTATAAATGTAAAGAAAATAACTTGAAGGCAAACCAAAGGTTATCATACAAAAGTTGATGTGGCAATTAGGTCACTATCGAGAATATTTGAAGACAGGCTAGTAAGGGCACAAATAACATGACATATACATTATACAGAGTCAATTAGTAATGGGGTCGAGGACTCGGTTTTATATTATATCATGGATAATATTTTGAGGCCATCGTATTTGATGTAAACGCGATTGTTGTGGGTGCGATCTCCTATCGGGAGAATGGATTTTTTTCTAGCTTCACGCTGTATCCCGCATATAGCAGGGTAGGCAGGGGGAAACTATGGGGGTATGCAGGGGGTTATATGTAATTTATTTTCATTTATCCTCTAGTGAAATAAATACGGCGTTAAGTTTCGCAACTTAACATGTAACGTTTCGAAATCAGGTTAAAATTCTAGAATGGAGTGTCTTGGTACTAGGCTCTATCTGCCAATGCTGGATGAAGCATGAAATTGAAAGATCGGAAGGATATGGAGATAACTTAGCTATTTCCTCACCATCATACTTATATATATATGCTATATAGTGATAGGAGTACGTCAACTTCGTTCTCCATACATCTTGGTATTATGTTCCAAGTAAGTGGGGAACGGAATTGTTGAAAGAGAATGGAGTGTCTTAACACTAGGATCTCTGGTTCCCCCTGCTTACCCCGCTACATGCGGGATACAGCGTGAAGTAAAAAAAAAAAAGAAATAAAAAAAAATATATAAACGTTCCAAGTAGCAATTATCAATATATTTATAGTCTTTTTTTTTCGTGCTAAGTGAAACCCAAACCTAGGACCTAAAAAATTCTATGCCCTGGAGTGGGAATCGAACCCATAACCTGTCGCGTCTACACTTGTGCCTCTGCGACACGACATACGTTTATTTCTATTCTCATCTATAATAAATATTATAAGTATTTAAGGCAATTGGTAAACTAGTCTAGAATTTATTGTAAAAAAAAATTGAGGATGTTTTAATTGAAGTAGAATTTGAACCTGCATCTATCTACTTTAAATTCCCCGCTAGACAAAGTATTGAATTCACTCGACACGCAATGTCTTGAGTTCTCGCGGAAAGTATAAAACAGAGAGTTTTGAGTCTCTATGTTCTTTGAATACCCCAGAAAAAATAATGAAACTGAAAATAAATCCACCATTTACTGTCAAAGGAGAAGACTTCGTAATATCTTGGTGTAATTGTAAGTTATTACGTAAAATGAATGCCCCGTTTTTGCCCACCCTCCCCCGTCGCCTACACATCGTATCGCATATAATTGCGTTTTACTTTATAACTTAGCTCTAAAACCGGTCGCATTCAGATGAAACGGTTACAAATATCGTACTATGAAATATTTCTAGATTGCCTATTTTTTTTAATTTCACGCTGTAACCCGCATATAGCAGGGTAGACAGAGGGAACATAGGGTTAAGACACTCCGTTCCCCACTTTCCGCCGAATTGAGGCATTGCGTGCTGAGTGGTGGAATTCAAAGCCGCGCTTTGTCTTGTTATCAAACTCAGGAAATGAAAAATTCCATTTCCTCTAGTGGGAATCGAACCCACAACCTGTCGCGTTTACCTCAAGCTTCGACTGGCGTTAAAATGCCTATAATTATACAAGGAGAATCTAGTGTCTTTGCTCTCCGCTTTATGTCTAAAATTGAGACATTATGTGCTATACGGTCCCTGCATACCTCTTTCGCTTCGTCTACCAATCAATCTCTTCATACATGTCCTCCATGCGGGGGGTCCTCACACTCTTTACGTGACCTTCCTCCAGTATCAATGACACTGTGTTCTCGAAGGTCAACGGAGGTCTCCGCCCACCTCTCTTGCCGCTACATATCTTTTGTGAAATTCACAATTTAACCAAAATTATGGCGAAATTATCTGAAGATTTACGGAAGATTAAGGTTTTATGTTCGGTACGCTTCGTGTTTTATTCATAGTCTTTATGTAAAAGGATTGTGGTGTTTGGTAAGTTTTTTAGTACAGATAATCGTAGTAGGTTTGAATTCTTCTAGAGAGTTCTTTGAACATTGCTACTTTCGATATACTGAACTCGATTTTTGCGTCGATATTGTTGTATTTATTAGGCGTTTGGAGAAGTTAATAAGGCCAGAATTATTATGATCATATAGTTTTGTTAACACTTTTCTACATACAAAATGCTCTAAGTAAAACAAAGACAATGCGCATAAGTAAGAGGAAGGCCATGATAGATTATGTTAAAGAAACTAAAGATTATAACATTTACCACAGATTACAACAAATATTACACTCCTTCAGGGTCTTGCCCCTAAAGGAGACTATTTTTTTTTAACAGCTTCACGATTTATCCCACATAACAGGGTAGTCAAGTGAACCTAGTGTCGAAACACTCTATTTACCGCATGCCGCCAGAATTAGAGACATTGCGTGCCACGTAGCGGAACTCAACGCCGCGCTTTGTCCTACCAGAGCGGAGAAATGAACAGTCTAAGCGGGACAAGAGTCACAGCGGGAATCGAACCTACAACCAATCGCGTTTACAGTCTGACCCTGTCCACTGCGACACGAAGGCCTCACACGATTTATTTTCATTAATGTAGATGATAATTAAAATTTTTCAATTAACACGACAAGAATGTAATTGCTTCCCTAAAACTATTAACCTCTATTCAATTCACGAAATTGGTCAAGTTCAAATATTATAGCATTTTTGTCACGCTTTTATTAGCTGTGCCACTATCTATCTATCTATCTATACTAGTGTCCCCGTAATCGCGTTAATAACGCATTGCGTAGTGACGTATATGTCACTTTATTTAAACATGGATGTCAAACCATGGTAGTGTGTGTAACATTTATTCTATTAATTTAACATACTTTTTATGCATTATTTAAAAAAAAATATTAGCATTCTGCACTCTTCTCTATATAAACTATAAGTGTGTCAAGTTTCATGCTCCTCCGTTCGCGTAATTTTCGTAAAAACGGATCCAAAGTTTTTGCTTCACGTATTTATATATAGATAATGACAAATTCACAATTTTAGCAATTTTCAAATAAAAAATAATTTTTAATAAACGTAATAATCTCGTTTCCGTGAATAGCATTCTTTATTGAACGCTTATTCTTAAAAATAACCTTTGGGTAGTAGAAATATGTAAAAATCTCTCTACAGAGATGCTAACAACATAACTAACGTTGTAATGAAATAATGCCTGTCGGGGCGCAGAGGCACAAGCGTGGAACTGTAAACGCGACAGGTTGTGAGTTCCTGGGTTTAGTAACAAGGCGAAGCGCGGCGTTGAGTTCCGCCACTCAGCACGCAATGCCTCAATTCGGCGAAAAATGAGGAACGGAGTGTCTTAACACTAGGTTCTCTCTGCCTACCCTGCTATATGCTGGATATAGCGTGAAGCTATCTATGTTCAAAATAAGTTGTTGCGTCTAAGAATTTCACGTAGCTTGATAAGAACGCATGGCTTAGTGGTCAGTTCTCCTGTAAAATAGTGTATTTGCACTTATACCAATATACGTAGGACACGTCACTATGTAATATTCCTCAACGACACATTCTAATGGTGTTGCAATTCACTCGTGCCCATAAACTCTGCCATAAAACTAATAGCATAACTATAGCCTACATAAAATCGCCGTACGACATTTTAGGCGGACGTGGCTTAAATATCATCATTGTACATATCAGTTCCGCCACTCAACACGCAATGCCTCCATTTGGCGGAAAGTGGGGAACGGAATTGTTGTAAGAGAATGGAGTGTTTTAACACTAGGTTCTCAGGTTCCCTCTGCTATATGCGTGACACAGCGTTAAGTAAAAAAAAAAACATACCAGTGGCGACGGGTTAAAATGTTAGTTAGGCAAGCCGGTAAATTAAGGGAAACCGGTGTATATTTAGAACTCAACGCCGTGCTTTGCCTTGCTACCAAACCCAGGAAATGAATAATTCTATGTCCTGGACTGGGAATCGAACCCACAGCCTGTCGCGTTTACAGTCGCACGCTTGTGCCTCTGCGCCACGACAGGCGTAACACGTAATATTTCGCAAGTAGCAACTAAATTAAACAAGTTGCTAACTTAAATTCCTAAGCTTTTTTCTGGCAAACCAGATCTGACCACTTTGAGATTAGTTCAAGCTTGCTCGCAAAAAACATCAAGAAATGCTACAGTAGGTCCTAATATGTGTTTATGAAACGGTCTA